>JAVSBS010014067.1:108032-164290 GCA_033124195.1 Coracias cyanogaster
CCCCCCCCCCCCCCCCCCCCCCCCCCCCCCCCCAATGAAATGCCGTGGTTAGCGTAGTTCTTTTCTTGTGCAATTCTTTGTAAAGAAGAGAAATTTCCAAATTGTTTTGGAAATCTTTCAAAGATGTCTTCGAAAAGAGTTGAGTTTAAAATAAATAATCTTTCATAAGTCAGGTCAGGGTTTAATTGCTTGCCCAATCAGTCACCCTGCTACTTGCCAAGTTCCGATCCATGTGCCTGTCATAACACCGGTTTAGAGATTATCAGCTCAAATGGCCCATCTGGGGAACACTCATATCCATAGGTCTCCCCCCTTCCCCTTCGCTGGACTCGAAGGCTGATCAGTGTTTAGACGTTGCTTTGAGATAATGATAATGTGCCTTTTAATTAGCATCAATATTTCTAATCTTTTGGGAAATAATAGTGTGCTGCTTTTTTACTTCTTGCCTGTTGACAGATGGCCACTTATTAGACATCATTAAATTCGGATATCAATCATTTTTGTGCTTTTTAAAATCTGCTCGTCATTTAAATGGAGGGATATATATATAGGAGGAAGGTTTTTCACGCCGGGTTGTGTAGCCTTTGATGCTGCAACAGCATTTGGTGGAGGCCTGTTTTTTTAAGATGTTAGAAGTATAATCTCTGAGGCCTCGCTGACTTGTCAGTTCAGTGTATACGCCTGCGTTAAAAGGGGCTCTTGTGTGGAAGCAGCCCAAATGCTTTTGAGACAAAGCCACTATTTAAACATTTAGAAACTTGAACTTTCGAGAAGTCTTGCTTAAATGCAGAAAACATTTCATGCATTTAGGCAGGAATTCCTGTTATATGTGCTCTTGTGAATGCTCTGAAAAAGTGAAGCTGAATTCCTGTACGCTATTTGCAGCAATGCTTTATTTGACTTGATGCGTTCTTGGCTAGAACCTCTAATCTGTTACTTGTGAAACTTTGTTTAATGGGTACAGTTATGATCTGCATTGTGTCCTTGCTCATCGTAACAACACTATTAATTTTCGGGAAGGGACAAAAATTATCTTGCGGAGTTATCAAGCAGTGTTTAGGCTTTTGGAATGCTAATTAATTCAGAGCTCAAATGCTGTACCTGCTGTTTAAAAGGCTGGCAGCTTGTATTCATCACCTGAGTGACAGCTGTTCCCAGGTTTTTTTACTCTAAAAAGAGTGGGGAAGATTAACTCCTTCCATGCTAATGACTGCCATATTAAAGTAACAGTGGTTGTGTTCAGAATTTAAATTTGCAAAATTTTGTATTTAACTGATTACTGAATTTGACAGTATATTATTAAGAGAAGTTGCTAAATATTTATCCAATGCACTGTTAGGTTTTCTGTGCAGAAAAAAAAAATCTATGTAACATTTGGTGTCAGAACCAGATCCTCCATGTAAGATAGAAGAGAAAGAATTCAAATGTTGCTAAGTCCAAGTTTAACATTTATAGTGAGTGTGGAATCAGAATAATTTTTCTCTTGGAGCTAAATCCTTCTTTTGTAATATTTACTGTCAAGAAAAGTATTTATTAGTTGCAATTCAGTTAAATATTCAGTTAAGCCATTTAAGTGTCACACAAAATACTAATGAACAGTTTTATATTTTACACGGCACATTCAAAGATCATTGAGTTGTTATTTGTTACACTAAACTCCTCCGCCCTGGGAAGAATTGGTAGTCCTTGGTAGTAAAAAAGGGGCTTAAAAGAATGCAGGTAATTTAATTTAATCTGAGAAAGAGTACCATCTGGTATAATGCAGGTGTTCATGTGCAGGTTTGAGAGGATTACACAGTTTGCCTGAGTGATTGAGGAAGTGAGATACTAATATTGGATTACATTCCTTCTTTTTCACAGAGGAGCGGATAGCTAAAATACTATCTTAACTCCGTCTCTTCATTCTCTCCTGCCCCCATTCAAAACGTTTTAATGATGCTGTATTTTCATTTTGAAGGAAACATGAGACTAATCAACAGTTGTCTCATGTTAAAAGGTGTTGCTGAACTACTGCTATCAAACACAACACAAACTCTTTCAGTTAGTATTTTAGGGTAAAGTCAAAGCTTTTTTTCTTCTTTTACTACTTCAAAGACCTGTAGAGTCTGGTATGTGTTTTGCTATATAAGTATCTCTGAAATACGGATGTACAGTAGACATGTCATAATAATTATACAATTTTTGTTCTTATTTCGGAGGCCCAGGAAAACCCAGGGTGGACTTGACTAATGCCTTGGGGCTTTGATTCTGCTCACATCGTTTTTATGCATTCTGATTCAGTAAATCTCATTAAGCACATGTTTAACTTCCAGTATTCACCAAAAGTTCTGTTGACTTCAACAGCAAATTAAGCACATGCTTGAATGTTGTTCAGAGCCTTAGGGAAAGGTGATTACACTAAAGAACAAAGATATGCTATTAAAATATTTTAACTCATTAAAATCCAGTAGATTTGCTGATACTGATCCACTGAATACTCTGTATTGAAAGTAAAACAATTGCCATGTAGCTGGCTGGCTCTCCTGTGCAGCTTGGAACACCAACATCAGTAGATTAGCTGGGTATTTCTGCTGTGACAGTACATTTCCTTTTGCTTTTGACCTCCTGTTCTCTCCTTGCAAATAATTAGTGATGATAATGAGTGATTGAAAATATAATGGGAAATAAAAAGGTTTCCATGCTTGTTTACAAAGTGTTCTTGAAAATGGCAATAATTTTTAAGAAATTGTTGTCTTGTTCCACGCTACTTAAACATCTTTTGTTATTACTCATCAACTTCAAAAGACATTTTTAGGTTCCACGCACAGGGATGATTTTTTGAAGCTTTAGCCGTATTGCATTAGAGTTCTTTGTGTGTGGACATTTTCTGTGTTAATTTGTTGTGGAGTTTGATACAGAGTAATTAAAAATCAGACTTTGGCAAGACTGAAATGTAGTCTTTGAATTAGCGTGTAAGATGCTCTAATGAGTCCAGCAAGCGTTAAGAAAATGCACTGCAGTATGGAGTTCTGTTCTTAGTATCTTATTTATTAACAAGTCCCTCAACTTCTTAGAATTCTGTGAAATACTTTCTGTAGGGGAGATGTGTTGCTCTCTAATCCATGGGGGGAAGGTCCTAAAATAGCTCTGTAATGATTCAGAAACCAGAAGATTGCTTAAGTGTTTGGGGCAGGGGGTAGGGGGGCAGCAGAAGGATACAGGGAAGGTTGTTGAGACTTTTTATTTAGTTTGCCATAGAGGAAATAATCCGATCAAGACTGGAATATTTTTGGAGGCTGGACATGGCATCATTAGGTTTCCCAAGTTCCTGTCCTGGACCAGTTACTGTGTGTGCAAAATCATGAGCTCATTGAGTTATTTAGGGTCTGTAGTCTGTCTGCAGGTTCAGGAAATAAATCTAAGTGATAAAGCTACATAATTTCTGCTACTGCGGTGTTAAAATCTTAAAATGATTCAGTCTCAGTGTGCACACTGAGTGAGACCAAGAAACCATGGAGTCTGCTGATTCCTGTTTGCTTCTTGACCTTTTGGCGAGGATCAAGTGTAGCATATGTTTTTATCAGTTTAATATCTGTTATGTCCTCAGCTTGCGGATTTTATATTAAATGAGTTTGGGGACTGGGAAATGTACTGGGAGCTTACGCCGTCCTCTCCATGCATGAGGCTGGCTGTCGCTGTGTTTCTAGAATGGTGTGAAAAGGAAAAGAAAAAGGAAAAAAAGAGAGAGAGAGAAAAAAAAAGGCCTCATGACCATAAACGAGTGCAAAGGGAAGAGCAGGAGCAGAGCAAGCGTAGATTCTGCTTCTCTACAGTATTCTTTTAAGATCCACCTGTTTGCAGCTCAGGGGTTTTCCTGAGCCTCAATAAAGAATAAAATAAAATAATAAAAATTTTAAAGCCTCTGTAAAAATAAAATAAGTCAGAATTAGATTAAAATAAAATAGCACTTCTGATTGCATTTTAATCTTGTTCGCACTGTCTTCTCAATCCATATTAATATTAATTTTGTAATGTCCAGTATTATAACAGATTATTACCTTCAGGACTGGGCATTACTTTGTACTTAGCCGATACAATCAGCCTACACTCAGTCTCATCCTTGTTGAAGAGCAAGTTACTGCGTCACTCTTGCTGTTTATTATCACTGCTCTTACAGGTGCTGTTTTTTCTGAAAAATGAGATAAAATAGCAATCAGAAATAACCACAAAATCCGAAAGAGAAGAACCGTACTACATCATGGTGAAATGGTACATACGGGATTTTAATTGCTTTGAGTAAAGACCATCAGAAAGAAATAGAAGCAATCAAAATCTTCGAGGAAACACCACTGTCACAGGTGTTTACCACATACTCAGAAATGAGCCCAAAACGATGGAGAACTGGTGTTCCCTAGAATATTTTTGATGGATTAAATACCAGCTTATAGCATTTTAGAAACCGGAGGTCCAGAACGGTTCATACATGTCGCGATCAGTGGGTGGCTAACAAAAGCTGGTTTGATTTGGCCTGTGACACAGTTACCGCTGGGGTCTATGTAGTGCAGCAGGTGATGACAAGCATGGTTTATGACATCTTTTGAAACCGAATCAAGCCACTAAAGGCCAAGTTGATGTGACAAGGTGAAAACTGGAAGTTGTAGTAGAAGCAAAATGAATACAGTTCAGATAGAGAGTGATCAAAATCATTTCTAGATGACATAAGAATTTGACCCTTCAAGTATTTTCTTACTATGTTTGTGAGGTAATGCAGAAGGGAGGAACCTGTGTCACTGGAAATTAGTGTCCTTGAGTTAAGTCTCATTACCAAGACACCTCCAGTTTTTTAATTATTTGACCTGCCATGGTTAATAAAAAGGAAGTTAATTTGGTATGACATTTTTGATGGTAGCTTGGTGCACTACCGAATTAATTGCAATAAAATAAAATAAAATAATAGTTTAAAAAACCAAACCAACCAAAATTCCTGTTCCTTGCATTTTGAATCAGTTGATTTCTTACTTATGGCCTCAGTATTTAAATTAGGACATGTTAAATCAAGCTGGTGTTCTGAGTGGGGGAAATTGAGTGCTCCTTAGTTGTGACTGTTTTAATGTTCTTATTTAATGGAAAATACAGTATTTTGATTCTTTAAAATTTCTCTGTAAAACCAAAAAATAGTGTCTACGTGACAGAAATCCACCATGGCAAAATACCATCTTATTACTATGCGTGGTACGATGCGTACAGGTTATTGTCAATATACAGTGTCTACTGGCAAGGAAGCTTTTGTTTGTCATGGGAACAAAACGATTGCTCCTCATTTTTCTTGACTGCTGAGTTCTTTAAACGAAAAGCATTTTGATCCTGGAATAAATATTGATTCTCACTTTTCTTTCTCAGAGAAAATTAATTTAGTGTGAGTTATAGTCACCCAGGTGAGGTAAGGGCAGCTCAGGACCCCACAGGCTACTTAAACCTGTGACACAGGCCGGCATTCAAGAAGTGTCTTCATTACCCCCAGGTCAGCACATACATGCTAGTTCTGAAGAGTGTCTCCTGGGGCAGAGCAAGGGAGGATTTGTGGGCCGCTTGTCTACAATAGCAATAGGACTTCAGGCTTTCTTTTTTCTAGCCTAAAAGTAGTAGAATCTATCTACATTCATTCCTGTCCACCTCCCCCCGTTCTGAGAGGTTCCCTACCTACAAGCAGGTGGTCTGGGGGAAACCAAGAGCACTAATGTGTGGTGCTTTCCAGAGACGGCCCTCGGAGAAACGTAAAGATCTCCATTTTGCTGTGCTGATATGTTACACGCAGAAATCCTTTTCACAGTGCATAGGGGGAAAAGTAGAGAGGTTGGCAATAGCCAAGTCTTCTCTTCATACGTAGGCTGAAAATGTGGAAGAGGGAGTGCAAAGTATTGAGATAATGCATGGGAAGATGTTTACAAAACTGAGCGCCTATTGGCATGGCCAGTCTTCATCTGACAGGGGACATGTTCATCCTTGGAGAGGGCCTTACTGGCATATTCTTGATACACAGTGAAACAATAGGCAAGAGCAATGGGAAGGGTTGGACAGATTTCTTTAAAGAATCGCACGCTTCCGCTTCCTTCTCTTCACAGCTCTCTTAAGAAGACATTGCTGTGAGACACACCTGAACCTTTGTAGATGACTACATGTGACCGTTGCTATCACAGAGTTTGGTATCAGTTTGTGTCCTGTGCATCCCTGTCAGATCCAAAGCATGAGCTCATGTTACTGTAGTGATCAGTCATGCAAGTGTGAAATTTCCACTGCCCCGACTTAAAAATGAACTTTCGTTAGTCAACAATTAGACCAGATGGCGGGGTTCCCTTTAGAGAGTGATATGTATAACTGTCTTGATTTCACCATTATAAAAGCAACTGTTAGTATTCTAAGAAACTACTTTAGTGGAACATTTATTTTTAACATGTATGTAATTAATTTGTATAATTAATACATAATCATTTATTTTGCATGATTTTATAATGTGTACATTATAACATATCATTTATATAATGATATATAATGATAAGATTTGGTATTTGTAGAGCTTCTGACATGCTGAATCCCTTGATATTATGATGAAACTATTTTTAAGATTTTTATGCCCTGCACACTGGTCTTTGTATTGTAGCATTGGCCATTTCCTTAGTAAAATGGTTTGAAGAGATGAAGAAAAATGGTAAGGATTGTACGTCTTCAGCGTGATGTCACCGTGATTTTGTTCCAGAGTCAGTACTATTGAATTAATGTTGAATTCATGTTTCTTTTCATTTTTTATTTTTGACTCATATTATTTTTGAAAAAAAACCTCTGCCAGAATAAAAAACAAACAAAAATGAGCTAACATATAAACATAACTCACTCACTTCTGTGCCTCAGACAGAGCATAATCCTGCCATTGACTTTCTGAAAACAATTAGGATTTTTTGAGGTTTTAAGGTAAAATGGGCGCTTTCATATGGCCTGGATTATCTCTCCTCAAGGGAATGCATTTTGTTAAAGTGACGATTTATGAGATTCAGTACTAATGTCAAACTTTGTTCTGCTGTGTGAAGTAACAGAATTAAACCACCAAAATAGCAGAACACAAGCACTGGAACGTTGTTGAACTTGTGGATATTTCCACCTAGGTCATTTAAAATTTGATGGAACAGTGATACGAGTGTTTGAGGCATGTCCATTGTAAGAAAAACAAGCCTTAAGCAACTTAACTATTTCCCTCTGAAGGATTTTACCCAGAGAGGAAGATGCAATATTTATGTGCAATAGCAGCTGGGTATTTTTAGAATTATTTTTAATTCTTTTATAGTAAATCTCTGCATGATTAGAGAACAGATACAAATCATATAATGTAACAGTTTATCTCATTTGTGTGAAAAGGTCTTCCAGGATAAAATTACAATTTATTTCCTTCTAAATGCGATACTCATTTGGGACTAAATTAATTAAGGCTGAGCTGATAAGTATCTGCTGTTCTGCTGTCATGACATGGCAAGACACTCGGTATCTACATGCAAAATGCATTCGTACATCAAAAAAATAAATAAAGTGCCTGTGCCTATTGTTTCTAGAGCTGTTATGTGATACTTTAAATAAATGACTTAATTCCATGTTCAAAATACCCAACGGTGTAATATTTTATTATTGTTACTATTAACTGAGATTGCATTAGTGTAACAGCTCTTGCCTGGTCTGAGAGCCTTTCTCACCAGACAGGAAGGTGATCTCTGTGTGCTGTGTCCTGCCTGGGTTGCTACTTTATCCATGCTATGACTTGAACAAATAAAGATGGAACCTAACGCACATCAGGCATCCTAAAGTGACTGTCAGCTTGAGGTTCCTTCAGTGAGCTTCACTGATGAGGAGGACATATTTAGGGGTTTTATCTGTGGGATCGTGGTATGAATTGCTTGGTTACTGTGTACATGCTGGAAAACTGGGCGGTTTTTGTGTTTCTCTTTGAGAGGAGACAACAATTCTTGCCGCATAGATGATAAGACTGTCAGTGTTTGAAACAGTTAAGACAGTGAACTGCACACGAGCTTTCCTTTGAGTTGCAGAAGATCGTTGACTTGATGTCTACACGTGTTTAAACACAACTGCTTTCTGTGCTTATTCCAGTCATCCCGTGTCATTTTCTGTTGAATTATTTTTCTGCCTTAAAATTAAGCTAATTGCAATATGGTTCATGTAACAATATTGAATGTAAAGGTGTGTGTTTCTACATAAATGTTCCTTTGTATCCGTTCTCTGCAGTGCTATCTCAGTGAGGTGCATGGGAATCAAGGGCTGAATCTTTTAAAAATGTTTTCAAATACTGTCTTCAAGTGGATGAGGAATGAATATAGTCAGACCTTAATCATAAACTTTTCCCCTTCCTGACAGTACTGACATTTACTTGTTTCTAGACAAATAGATGAATCATAGGTAACGAGTTGTTTTGATCATTCAGGGTGCTAATGCAAAACCAAGACTCCTACATTTTTGACCCCGTACCTCTGAATTAACAGTAAAAGACTGAAAGCCTGAAAGCTGGTGTTTTGCAAGGACTACATTATAATCTACTCTAAAAGTTGCTCCATTGAGCAGGCTTCAGCCTGGGGTGGCAACCCACTGGTGAGCCATGGGTGACTGCATGCGGAGGCAGTCTGCAGGGCAATCCATCATCCAGTGGACATTTGCTGGCACGTAGCGCTGGAAGCTGAATATTTAGTAACGCTCTTTTTTTTTTTCCACGTGAAGCTTTACCTATGGCTCTTGCTGTGAGTGAAATTGAGCGGTAGCCTGTGATCCCAGTGAGCCTGATTCACAGCAGGCTTTTTAGTTAGAGGGTTTCACAGCACTGTGTCTGTACTGTCTGCTTGATTGGATTGAACGGGGAGATGCTAAATACAGAAAATAAAAAGGGAAACCTTGAGCAGATTGAAGTTAATAATACTTACCTGTTCCAATTTTTAGTATCCCTATATTTTTGTATGAAGAGCAACATAAAGGAGTATGGTGTTTCAAAGCGTGGGGATTGGCACCTGCAACATTGATGGATACCGGAATGGGATTTTGGTTCTGAAGTTGGCTTCCAGTAGTCAATTTGGGAAGCGTGTATGAAGTATTTCTCTGGGGAGCAGTATTAGACTTTGCATGTAATTCAGATGTAGTCCTTGAACCTTAGTGTTTCTGTGATGTTGAAAATATTTTGCTGTATATTGGGCTTTTTTAAAAACAGTGGCTATCTACCCCAAAGGCCATGTACAAGCCTTCAAGTTTAACCTTTTCATTTAACTTGACACTCTAGATGAGGATAACGGGGGGAATGCTGTCAGAGAGTTTACACAGAGGATGGAGAGTGGTGGTGGTGAAGGGGATAATGACTTAGCTCTGATTTTCTTCCTCCTGCTGCAACAAGACATCTGTATTCTCTGCTGGGTGCAACCAGCCTGCAGGAAGCTTTCGTTCCTGAAAACCACAAGTAAGTCAGCAGATCATCTGGGAAATTAAAGAGACATCAGAGCCAGGCTTGTGGTGACCTGCTTAAAAAAAAATAAAAAGTATGGATGGATGGTGAAGGGAAATGACAGGTAGAATGCAAGGAAGGCAGGTGTACCTCCATCTGCAGTATCCTAGAGGTAATACTGGTGTGGTATCAGGTGCCATGAGGTGCCAGCCAGCCGTAGCAGCAGATCTTTCTCTTCCAATTCACATACAAAGGGGAGAGCTCAGTTAAAAATCACCTTACAACTAGCTGACACTTCAGGGGATCGCTAGCAGTGGTGAAGGAATAAGACTGAATGTTTCCGGGCTGAGATTAGCTGAAGTTTTCTCTTATCATATAATGGCTTATTATACCATGGTGTTTAGGCAAATGTCCATAGTGTAACAGTATGTCAATTATTTTGCTTAGTAATCAGACTCTTCATTTTTGTGCTGCAGAAACAAATGCCTTTTTCAATTGCTTTAATATGCTCCATTGTTTAAATTAGATGGTCTGTAGGCAGCATATAAACAGCACTCTTGAATATTATTTCAGAAAATTAATAGCATGTGTGATGCCCACGCTCATCTACAAGAGAAACTGCAGAACGACATGGGTTCTTGTTCTTTGCTTCCATATGAAGAGCTCTGAGCGAGCGCCTGTTCTCAGGACATACACATTTGCTGCATTCTGGCTCAGGGAAGGCTGTGTGTCTATTTGACATGCTCTCAGTGGAGAATTGCTTATCCATGCCTGATCCTGACTGGTTTCACCTTCCAAAAGAAACTAGCATAGGTCAAAAGTTGGCAAGATGGATTGAAAAGTGTTTCCAGCTGATGGAAATGCTTTTGGTAACCAAAGTGAGGGAATTTGAAATCTAATCTATTCTCAACGGAAAAACAGCAAATAGTCCATGTTTCAACACGAACAAGCTATTCCAGCATCTGAAGTGCTGACATACATGAGTTTTTCAAATAACAAGAGATGTGAATCAACTACTTTTGCATGAGACGTACGAATACAAAGTATCTTCTTTAATGGACTGTGCAATGCCAAAAGGACTTTCTTGTTTACTGATTCACTAGGGTGCTAATGGCCACAGGTATATGTGAATGTCTCCACACTCCGCGTCCTCCTCCAGGTCTTATGTTCAGTGATCTTGGCGTACCTGATGTCTTATTTATTTCCCTTTCTAAATTTTTTGTATTTTCCTTACTGTAGTTGAATCTTTTTCCCTCTCTTACTTGAATATTCATCATTTTTATCTTTCACTTTTCTCATCTGAATTTCTTTTTCCTGTTTACTTTTTTCACTCCTGCCTATTTGCCATGTTCAGGTTCTTCCATATGTCATTTCTTCGCAAATAGCTCCCGTATTGTCCAGCCCTTTGAGGAAAACACACGTTCTCAGCTGTTACCTGTTTCTCTATATGAAAGTGTGTGTGCTGCGAGTTCAGGTTGAGAAAAGTGTGTCTTGTTGGACAAAGATTATTTGATTCCTCCTTGATTTTCTTACCTGCTTTTCTTTGCCCCCCATTCCTTCCATCTGTCTCTGACTGTAAGGTAAAGTAAGGGCCAAGTATCTGTCAGTTTTCCTGTGGAAATACAGAATAATAATGAGGATGTGAGTCAGAGACTGAGTAACGCTGGGCACAACAGCATACAAGTAGTTTACATATATTTCTTTATTATAATTTTCCAATTTTTAATTCCATTCTTTGCCTTTTTTTTCTCTTTGTACCGCTCCTAGCTCGTGCATACAACTCACTGATGTATTAGAGGAGACCCTTAATCAAACATGGTTACCTTCTCATTTGCCTGGACCAGGGGGCTCCTTTGGAATGGTACCGGGAGTGCTGAGCTGCCCTTCGTGGCTTTGCTGGGCTATTGAAACCTCTCGTTACACCCATACCCCCGCCACCCTCCCACTGCCCTCTGTGCATCACGGATTTCTTAATCTGCTATGTGCACATTTTTAGTGTAAATTCAGAACGAAACAAGGCAAGGAGCCCTTATAGTTGTTTCGGTAAAAGCTTTAAAAACAGTTTCAAAGTTTAATTTCTCCTGACAAGGGCAATCAGAAAAGACAGGTTTCTATAGCACAGAAGCAATCTTGTTTGACTGTCTTGAGCAAATTCTCCCACTATCGACTGACTACTTGAGATTAAGTGGAATTTCTAACAAATGCTGTTACAGTGGGTCAAGCACTCTCTCTCTGTAGTTGGACTTATTTGTTGCAAGCCTCAGTAAAAGTTTATTTTAACGCAGCCATTTTATGACGCTTGGAATATCTTCATACTCTGCATTGCTGCTACTAGAGATAATGGATGACCACTTGGTTAATGTTTGACAGCAGTTACAATGCACATCTCCCAAAGTTAAGTGTCCTTATGTCTTTGTACGCGAACTGACCTTCAGGGACAGTAAACATATTGTTTGGCAACAAGTTAATTACAGACTTTATCTTCCAAAAACATTCATGTCATGGGTGGGATAATTAAGATGTCCTTGCAAGTGAAAAAAAAAAGTTTTTGAGTTATAGTAATGTTCCCAAGTAGGTGTTAGAAACCCAGGTCGCAATAGTATTACAAGAGCTGTGTACTCGTGTTATTTTGACTAAATATTTCTCCTCTTCAGGCTATAAAAATGAAAGATGGGCTTAACTGATTTGTATGGCAATATATTCTGTAAGTCTGAAAAAACCAAAGGGGTTTGGGTTGTGCAGGGATACGATGGGCAAGCAGAACTGATTGCATGTGATTTACTGGGGGATGGATTGCTAGGGTTTGTTTTGGTTTTCTCCCCTTTCCTCCTTTTAAGGTCTGTGTCTTTTGTTAAATGGTGAGGATCACGCTGGTTGGCCCTTTCTGATTTTGTAATGTGAACTTCATGGTGATAAATAGCTAATTATTTGCAATTGAATTAGGCTATGAATTTAAATATGACAGAAACAGATGTACCGGTGATTACCTTCAGTGCACTGCTAAGGGCTTCTAAGTTTAACATAGTATAAATACCTTCCAGAAATGTTATTTCTGAAATGGAGCAGTGCAACTATTGAAGACTATCACAGAGATGTTAATGAGTTCTGTGATACTTGAATGTCCTCCAGACTGATGTATCTCAGATGCAACATGTGCTTCGTTTGGGGTTTTTCCTGGAAGAATGCGGGAAGGGAGGAGAGCAGTGTCCACCGGTGAGACCTGAAATTCCAGTTCTGGAGTGTTGAGTCTTTAAGCTGGAGGCATGTTGTTTGAGTGAATTGATGAAGTATTTTTTTCACAGTGTACATTCAGAAGAAGACACTGAGCATTTTTGGAAGCTGGAGCCCCTAGACGAGCACACTGCAATGCTATTTTGTGGCTGCTGCTTCAATGAATGCCTGTGTTGGCTGGCTGAATAATAATGAAATGATGCAGCAGGTTAACTACTCGCACATGCCCTTGTACTTACATGAAACCAAGAATGAATTACACACTAATGTAATGTAAAGATTTGACTTGTAGTATCTGAAAAAAGCATGGACTTTGCACATGTTCTCTTTCTCAAAACTTGATTCAGGAGATCTGCTGATCAGAGCTACTGTTTTCAGTTTCGGTTTTTCTATTTGGAAGCTTACATCCCAGCAGAAATAAGTCATTCCTTTTTTAATGGACAGTACAATTTTGGATAATCACATAACTTTAGAGTGAGTTATTTTCTTCAGTAGGAGAAAAGACATTTAAAATTAACAAAAAGTTCCCTGAGTACAGCCACGATACACGACAGCCGGTAAGTCCTACCTTGCCAAACTGTAGCAGGAAACATACACTTTGAGACCTCTTTTTGTGTATCCATTTGTGGTTAGAATGATAATATTTAAGCATGCCAACATTAGAGAATAATAGAAACGTGGGATCTAAGCACAAAGACTTTGATTGATGGAATGATGTCATTCAGGTCTAATGCAGCACTGTTAACACACCCGTATCCAGTTGACACATTAATACCGAATGTGTCCAGGCTGTGTTCATACAAGGTGCAATAATAGCACCTTCAGAATGGTTAATTAACTCAGTGACTGTCTGGAAAGTTAAATCTCTGTATCTTTGCACTTATGAAAATGTTGTCTGCAGATATTTGGGCAGGGTGTGCCCGAGAAAAGTCAGATAATCTCTTCCAGATTCCTTCATTATTAGATGGCAATGGAATGTGATTTTTACTGTGCAAACCAGTTCATGGGTTCCATGTTATGAAGTTCATCTCCAGCCCTAACCGGAAAGCTAATTTCTATTTGTTTTACCTTCTGCAGTACATGTGAGTTGAGTAGGTCAGTTGATCTCTTAGCCAGGATGAGATGTATCTTAAAATGAAATTACAAATGAACATCACATGCACCGTGTAACTTTTTTATTTTCATGTAAACTAAATAGGTTTTGGTGAGCAGGCTTTTCAGATTTTGCCTGGTTTAACTTTTTAAGTATGCTGTTTCCTCTTTAATTTCTTTTCTTGGAAAATTCATTGCTTATTTTCAAGTTATCTCTGTTGCTATCCAGTTTACTTGTGTGTTCTACCGAACATTATATTGGCTCTGTTGAATTTCATTGGAGGTGATTTTTTCTGCATAACAGTGTGCAAATAAATGTACTGCTAATCCCTTTCCTTTTAAATCTACCACTTTAAATGCTTGCTTCTGTCACTGGTACATGGAGACAAGAGACTTGACCTATTTTTAAAAACGAGGTTTTTAGCTTTGTTAGCTACGGGAACACAATTTTAGAATTTTGAGAATTTATTTTTTAATTGGTTGCCATTAGGATTTGCTAGGGCACAGATGGGTGGTATTTTCCTTTTAATTGTTATCTTTTGCAATGGAACTTAGTGGATTTTTTTTCCTCTAACCCCCTAGTGCTTCCCCACCTTGTTAGTGCTCTTCACCGGTTGACTTGGACTGGGCTTTGTACAAGCTTCAGCTTTGCTGCATAAAAATCGCATGGATACTGCTGGAATGTATAGCTTATTCCATTTCATGTGCATTCAGGCAATAGGCATGAAAGTTGATTCATATATGATTACAGTTGTTTCTAATGTGACATTTACCCCAGAACTGTATTAAGTTGTGAGCCCTGGTAAAAAAGCAGTATTTTCTTAATGCTATTCTGTATTCAATGGCTTTGATGGAACTTGTTGCAGATGTTTCAGATTACTGTCAAAACTTCATTATCAGTGATAATACACTAATGCAGTAAGTTGACATAGGGGTTGACTGAATGACTATTGCAATATGTAATTAGGTTGCTGTAATGTGATACATTTCCACTGATCCTACACAGACTTTAAATCTGTTTGAGACTGGATTCCCTTGCTGCATTGTTACAATTCCCAGAGTGACTGCTACCTTTTTTTTTTAGGATTCTTATAGGGGGGTGTGCATAAGTTAGAGAAACTCCATGTTACACAGCTGCGAGTACATTTTCTTCCGAGTTTTCTTTGAATATTGATATCACTGGAAAGAATAATACCGTTACAGAGTTAGCAGTACATGTATCTCTGCCTCAGTCTAATAAATCAGATCAAAATATACTGTGTTTATATTATAAATAATCCGTATACTGTATATTACTAGTATTTACAAGTATGAAGCCATTTGAGAGCTGTTGCAGTTTCTAGGCTGGATAAACAAAAAATTGTTTGCAGAGATGTTTGTCTGCAAAGTGAAAAACTGAAATTTTAATGGAATCCTTCCAACAGCTGTCAGTTTCTTCCTCAGAGTTTGATAATTGAAAGGTTTGTTATTTTTTTAGAATAGGAAGATGGTTTCAATTATCCAAAGCTAGTGGAATGTTTAACTACCCTTCTGCTATCAGTGGACTTGTTTACTTTGGGATTTTGACTAAATTGAGATTGCACATATCCAGATGTTATCTGCCCGGGTGACTTTTTCATTTACTTTGGCAAAAGATTTGATGGTATATTGCTACCATCTCTTTGTCAGTTTTCACATTATATATTGCAGGCTACATTTAGATTTTTATAAGCTGCTTCTGCTAAATTGTTAACTCCTCAACTTTTGCTCTTCTTTTCTAAGGATGAGTGCTCATTTCATGGTAGGCTCATCTGAATAAAGATTATAGGCTATGGGAAGTTGTTACGTTGTACCCTTTGCATGGCTGTACACAACTGAGCAAATGCTAAGTTCTATTTTTCAGGTTTTACAGTTCATTTCTTTTGGTCTTACACACATTGGGAATGTCATTGCAGTAAGGCTAGACTTCAGCCTTGCATTGTACCTCACGTGGGAAGCATGGTGTCATTAGGCTGCCCAAGGGGCAGCATGGGAACTCGAGTGAAATTAAGAGATGGGATTTTGATCCTTACTGCAGGTTTTCTCATTGGTTAGCATGAAAAAAGCCAAACTCTCAGACAAACAAACCCAAAATCCGAATGAAACTTTTCTTTGTCTTGATTTTTATCTCTGCTTTGCTGTGCTTAAGGGGCAGAGATGTGTCTGAACGGCATCCACTCTGCAGTGTCCTTCAGCAAGATAGGAAAGGCAAAGCTCTCTACCAAGAGCTGCTTTCTTCCCAGCATCCAATGACCTATCGTGCCAGCGGCTTGCACAGAGGAGCAAAGGCTTCTCCTACAGGTAGCTTGCAGCAGGATAACATTCCATGGAGTATTAGCAGGGAATCGTAGACAACATAAGCTAGGACTACTCAGAAGTAGAACAATAGTACTGGAAAATAGGAACAGTTGAACAAGAGTATCATTTAATTCATTCCTGTCATGTCATTTTTCAGCACTGGTGGAGGTTGGGAGTGGGTGGGGAGGGAGAAGCATCCTAGCCCTGAAACCTGCTACTTAGGGTGTGCTAGGCTGAGAAGCAGCTTGAATAACAAATTCCATTTTCTTAAGCTTGAATAAAGAATTCCATTTTTTATATGTTTAGAGTGCTAAAGATGTAAAGTGGGCAAGTGCTGAAGCTCGGCAGTGATCAGACAGAGCTGCAGCCAACAGAAAGAGAGGTTTGAAAATAGTCTAATCTATGTCCTAGTGAACCTTTCTGTTGAATTGTTTTACCTCTTTCAACCTCCAGCCCTTCTGGTTGCAAATGAAAGAGAGGTTGCGCTGGTCCTCACATGATTCACAGATGCATACATCTCAGGCTAGATCTGAATGGAGCTCCACACTCCACTGTTTATACAGACCGGGTCGTTCTAACCCTATTGGCAGGCCTTTAAAATGGCAACTTTTTCTTTTAGGCCTGGTTTACTTTAACTGCAGCGTTTAACCTCGGAACTGTGTTTGTAGGATTTTTCTTCAAGGGCATTTTAAAGAGTGTGAGGTTTTAAAATCAGTAAAAGTAATGAAAATTTATATGCTTCTTTGCATGTGCGATTTAAGCAAATCTGTGGTGTGACCATACATAGAAGGATTTGAATCGAGCAGATTTAATTGTTGCTAATGCTGTTTATTTTGGTAATGCCTAAAGACCAGCTTTGCTTGGTAATGCTGCAACACATGGGGACAGATTTATAATCTCCTGGTGTAGCCAGGGAGTGAGTGATACTGGTAGAAGTTTGTGGTAAAATCCGGGAACGGTTGAATTCAGAAAATGTCAGACTAGTTGCAGTTTGAATATGAGAGAGAAGAGAAAGGGAGAAGAAAAATTGATTAGAAAGATGCAAGGTAGTTGAAAGGGAATGTGACACTGAAAAGGGAGAAATGAATCAACAGTGAAAGTGAATTGAAGGGTAGAGGCAGGGAGGGAAGGTAAAGATGACCTCTTAAGCAAAAGAGCAGTTAGTGCAGGGAAATGTGTAAACTTCAGAAATTTGTGTATCACCAGAAGTACCTCTTTTTGACAGGTTTTGCACCTGCCTTTACTAGTTGGGGAATGGCTGAGAATTCTCTAATTTCTCTCCAAATGATGGAGAGAGATTGGGCAGCTGCAGTTAAGTATCTGCTGTTAATAAATTGTTATCAATAATTAGATAGTTTTAGATGTGTGCCTACAATATACATGGGGCTGTGCAAGAGCTGAATGCAAAACCCCGTCCTGTCAGGTACAGAGAAAACAGGTTGTGTAGTACTGTGGTGGTGCTGGGAGCTCTTAGTGTACCTCTTTTTCTTCCTTTTTTTCAAGTTTTATTAGAGATCATTGTGAATCAATCATATTGTCAGTAAGCAGCTGACTTACTGCACGGTGACCTAATATCTCTCTAAGATTTGTGAGATTTAAGAGAATGGTTTTTAAAATGTGGATCTGAAATACATAATATGAAAATATGTCTTACGTGTATCTTACAGCATCTAGCTGGATGAGGAGCTTGGATCAACCAAGTTTCCTTCAGGAGCTCTGAGTAGGTCATTCTCCTCTGCTCCTTGCCTTGTATATAATTAATTGGGGCTGAAAGACTGCGTTTTAGCTTGGTTCTGTGTTAGGTGCTCATTCAGAGAGCAGGGCCAAGCTGTCAGCCTCTGATCTGTTTACTGTTATCAGATGTCTTCTCAATTGCTGGTAATAGTTTACTTAGAAGAAAGAAAATGTGGGTTCTGCTTCAGACCTGAGATTCCTGTGTCCTCCTCCTGTGCAGAGCTGGGAGTCTGGAGAAGAAAGGGAATTTAGACAGGAGCAGAGCAAAGAAACCAGGATTAGAGGTAGATTCAAAATAGTTCAGAAGTATTTTGGAGAGATGGAGCTCTCTAGCTGGAGGACAGAGGGACAGCATTGCGTAGAAGGAAAACCGTGTGCCAGAGGACATGACAGAGGGTTCTGCTGAATTCTGAAAGGCATTCAGGAGTGAAGAAAGTGAAGCACTGGGATGGAGGGATGTTTGGTTTGATTTGGTTTTTTCTTTATTTTTTTATTCATTTGTATGTCTGAAGTAGAGGTTCTTCACAAATCTGTGTGTTACGTCTGTCATCCAGCCCTGGTCACTGAAGACAGAGCACCTGTAACCCAGGGTGCCCAGAAGGAAGGAGCTGTGAGAAAAGAGTAGATTTAAGGTATCAGGTTGTTAATTTTTTATGCGGGGTGTTGCAAAGGACTGGGAAAGCTGGGGATTATCTCTCTCAGTAACGCTTGCCAGAAGAAAAAGCCTGAGCTGGTACTAACTTACACCAAAGGAAACTCGAGAGCACCTGGGTGCATACCACGTGTAGTTACAACATAAGAACTGCAACTGACACTAGTTCCCTGACAACTTGACAGGTTGAAATAACAGAGGGAGACTTATGAGAAGAGTGGAAAGAAATATTGTACAAAGAACTGCATGGCTGATTGCATCAGCGCCTTTGTGTCAGTAAGTCTTCAGCATGAGACATGCATGAAGACTGTGGAGCATGTATATGCACATGGTGGCATATACATGTCTTGTGAGGTCTCATTACCAGTAACAGCTGTGTCTTCTAAAGATTTCTGGGAATTACATTTAGATAAAATGATCAATCTCTAGCTGAAGCACACCCAGATTTTCAGACTCTTAATATTCAGCTCACTGTGTTGCATTTCAGGTTTCATTCCTGTTAACAGGCAGACAGGATTAGTTAGAAGCAAGAAGGCACAAACTGTTTTTGTTTGAGGAAAGAGGTAAATTATACACTATGAAATGAGCAAAATTCAAAGAGAATTCAAGCCATAGAATCTCAGTTATTAATTTCTTTGCCTCTTGAGTCTCTGAATTGTAGCTCACCAAACCAAAATGAAACAAAACTCTGTTACCAATACATTAGTTTTTCAACACAAACAGAATGTGCAGAGGTCAAGGGAGTGCCAGAAAACAGCACCCTTCAGCCCGTTGGCGATCAGTGAAGTCTAAAGATGCCAAGTGTAGTTCACTAAGTCCTGTTCCATTGACTTGACCGCTTCCCAGTCCCATTTCACAAAATGAGTTCCCTGGTCCCGGGTGGGCCTTGGTGCGGTTTTGCAAAGCTGTCTACATGGACATCTCCAAGGCTTTGACTAGGAGCTGGAAAAAAAGTGTGCTCCCAGATGACTTCCTAGTGTTCCCATTCCCCCCTCGCTCATATTCATTTCATCTGGGCTCTTTGTCAAAATGCTGTTAATCCACTTTCTCTAGACTAGATTCAATAATTGTTTGGCCATTTAATAACTGCACTAACCTATATTTAATATTATTTCCCAAAGTAAATTTGAACTCTGAACAGCGTAGAGCAAATGCAACAAGGACAAAATAACATGTATAAGTTCACTGCCTGACATTTGCCCTTATTTCTAAAACAAGAGCATAATTCTTTACCCTCTAATCCTTCTAATTTTAAGTGTCATGCACAAAGTTTTAGCTTTTATAGAAACTACAAATTCAGTGTGTACATTTTGAATGCTTTAGAACCCTGAGGTGTTCCTAATTTTCTCTCGAGTTCAAATCCTTTTTCACCTCTTCCTAAAAGTGTTGCCTCGGTTCAGATTTGCTATGCTTGTCGCCAGCATGTGAATGTTGCCTTGGATCGTTCGCAATGAACAGCTGCATGGAGATCTCAGAAGGAGAGAATATACTAAGTAAATTAGGAGTTGTAACTGCACAGCAGTCAGCAGTCTTTCATCTGCGATATTGTGTGCTTGTCTATGAATTTGGGAGTAAGTTCCCATAGCTCCAGAAATCTCCTGGTTTTGATGTGTGGAATTCCAATGAGCAGGAACTTCTGGCAGCAGTTTTTCCCACTATGTAACCTTCACAATGTCAGTGAAGGCAAGCTTAGATTTTTTTTTTTTCCCCCATGTCACCCATAAAGTACTTTTTTCTGCAGAGTTAACAGTCACTGCTAGGAAACTCACTGCCTGAAGGTAGGCTTTACTGAGGAACTTAGGCTCCCCTGGAACATCTTAGTATGAAAGTAGCATCCCTTGTCCTTTTTTTAAATCAGGAAGGTATGTGTTACAGAAACCATATTTTATCCATACAGCTGTTGTCTTGGCTATGATTCGTGCTTTAACACCACGCTTTGATGTTGGAGAACTTTGGGGTAAAGTGGCAGTCATAAATCTTCATATTGGTAAAACTCCTGAAAAGTAGTCGCTACATGCACTTTGTTAAACATTCTACACTTAGGAGGGGGAGTTGTGGGGTTTGGCTGGATTTTTTATGTTTTGGAAGTTAAAAGACATATAATACATCAATGTCATTATAGTATATGCCATCATTTCATGGTAATTTATGTAAGATAGTAAAATATATTTGTTCCCACCTGCTTCTCCATTGTGAAGTAGCATGAACTGTTAGGACAGCTGCGTGAAAGAGGTTTGAAAAAATGATACCGTCAAACCCAGGGTTTAAAATGTATAGAAAGCACTGCATATTTTGAGATTGAGTTCTATGCAAAATTTCATGCTTCCGTCTTGAAAACACTGTGAGCAGAGAAATTCTGAATTCATCTGTCAGATGATGAAAAAAGTCTGAACAGAGCAAAACTTGTCCTGCTACCTACCTTGCATGTTGTATGCCAAGACAGAGCAAAATTAGGCTCTCATGAATAGGATGCTGGTAATAAAGATTATATAAGATATATTAATTTCTGCCAACTTTCAGAAACTTCTGAAATATGTAGAGATTTTGAGAGCCACCCTAAGAAACACTGCTTTCTTCTGCTAAAAAATAGGAGTAAATCTTCATGTGCTGTTTAATTTACCATAGTGAGGTTTCATAAGAACAGAACCATGCATCCCCCAATATTTTCTCTGTAACCACCAGAAAACATTGTCAAAAGCCGTGTTTTCTTTTATGCTGCTAACTAAAGGGTGTGATATTTTCAGTTGTTACACCAGAGACACACATTGTTATACATACGCTTTATACTTATTGAAAAGTTTTGGCTTTTATAGGGAGACGTGTTTTGGGAACTTCTCCTATCAGAGCAGGGGCTGGGATGGTTCCACATGAGCACTTCTAGGATTTATTCTGTATTTTGCACAACAACTGTTAAAAATCACTCATGCAGGCACCTGCATCTGCAGAAGAAGAATTATCCTAGACCAGTAAGAGTTCCAAAATCTGTCATTTTTCTGCTAGGAACAGGGGTTTGAATGCAGCATTCCAGCTGCTAATGGATATTCAGGGCCCTTCCGGAAGGAGTCTTGATCAGTAGATGACAGATTAACAGAAGAGCTGTGTTTTATGGTTAGGGAGGTTAAACAAAACCCACGTTGCCTTTTGGATGGAGGGGAGGCAAGATCATTCAGAGACTTTGCAGGAAGTCACGGGAAGGGGATGCCATAGTGATTGATGAAGCTGGTCCATTATCAAACACTTTGTGAAAACTTTTATTTCCTCTAAGTAAATCACGTAGCTTGTACAGGGCACAAGGAGAGAATTAATTCTGTTGCCTTTTGCTGGAAATGTGTCAAACAGTGTGCAAGCCAAAATTTAAGAAGGGCGGTTGTATAGTGTATTTAAGCCAGTCATGTAGTTGATGTTCCCTTTGAATTTAGCAGCTTTTATTGTTTGGTAAATAATGTTTTGTTGGAAATTAACTTCTTTTGTCAAAGGCTTTTATGTTTGTATATCCAGACATGAAATAGAGCCACATACATTACAAGCTTTTTCTGTAAAGTAAATATGTACATAGGTTGATTATTTTTGTCCAAGTTAGTATATTGCAATTTCCTTTTACTCTTACCAGAACAGTATTTAAGTATTATTGAAAGAAATTACATTTTATCACTAGCTATTAGCAGTATCTGTCCCCTAGGTAAGGAAGTCCAAGCTTTGGGAATAATAATTTTGTACGTGCCATGTATTGTGAAAGTGTTCTTTTGGATAGGAAAGCTGCGAAGGTGTTCAGGCTCAAAAAATTCATTTGACAAATCCTCCTGAACAAGAACAGTACGTGCAGTCATTGACGGTCCTTACAGACTCCACAATCCCCAAGAAGTGCCACGGCCTCGCGTGTGGAAAGGGATCTATTATCCTTGATGGATGCAGGCAGGACTTGTTCTTTTGAATGACCCTGAACATCAGGGTCAAGGTTTTCAGCTTGAGTAGATGTGGGCTGGAATCCACTAGGAGGGTAAGATAATATCCATGAGGGACCGCAAAATTACTTAATCCCTTCTAGTTGCTGAAATGCTAATGAACGTTTCTGAGCAGCCACATTTCGCACGAGCTTGAACCTCTGTATTATTCCAGGTATGCCTGTATATGGCAGGAGAATCAATATGGTGCATGTCTGCACCAGCACTGAGGAGACCCTGTCTGTCAGTAAAGGATCGAGTTGTAAGCCATGTGCAGGCAGGAGAATAGCTTTTTGTAGGCAATTATTTTTGTCGATCATCTGAATTCAATGATGATTTAATTTAAGCATTGCTCTAAAGCTTCCCATCACACTGGAAGGGACTAGCTGGAAAGGGAAGATGTTCCCCAGGAAGTCCTATTAAAAATATTCACATTGGACTTGTTCAGGTTTATTTTGTGCCAGGTGGTCCTTTGTGCAAGAAACCACTACTCCTGGCAGTCCTGAATAATCAGGATTTTACACATCTTCTTTGAGACTCTGGAATAGCTTGTAATTTGTGAGACAAAAGAGAGATCAGGCTTAGCTCCTTTTATCTGACACCTTTGTGTTTCTGTGACCTACATGTCTTGAATATCCTAATGCAGTTAGCCCCTCTATTAACCAAGTGTGCTGTCACCTGAAGTATGCCAAACACAGTGCTGGTTACATGGGTGAACTGCAAGGATCAGAGGTAAGCCAGAATCCAAGGGTTAAAGTATGCCGTTGCTCCCTTAAATCGTGCCAACAAACCCCAAAGGTGCCAATTCAATGTAATATTCGACACTGGTCCTCTGGGGCTCTGTGAAAAAGTTCCCTGCATGGCTTCCTGAGTCATGTAACACAAGTTGTGCTATGCAGTCCGAAGTGTTGTAAAGCTCCTTTAAAATTCCAGTCTAATAAAAATGAATAAAATGAAAGAATCTAAAGGTCAGAGACCTCAGAGGCTAATACAGAAATTTTCCTTGCATACATAGGTGCTTGAAGGTAATCTCAAAATAAATCACAGTTGGTTGTCGAGAAAACTACACAGAAAATCTGTGTTGGTTAAAGAATTAAAAATATCTCGTATTTCCCCTTGAAAGCAAGGCTGGAAGGATGAAGGAAGGTAGGCCGTTCTTCTGGTCCCAGTACAACGTACTCATGTTTTGATTACTTCATTAAATATGAATGTTTAACATTTTTGCTCCAAAATTTTTATGGAAGAGACTCTACTGAGTCTTTAACAGCCTGTTAGCTGGGTTTTAATAGCTGTGTTTCTGCCTCAGAAAGAGATGCGTGTTAGAAAAGTCTCAAAATTGGAAGATCTGATTTGCGTTTCCTGGTTTTAACTTCAGGTTGGATGTAAAGCCAGACGCAGCAAAAGTTTCATAGGGAGAGCTTCGACTTTCGTGCATGTAGACAGCATCGTTAAGGCTGGAGAGTTTGACTGCTTTCCTGCATTATCCACATCTAGACTCAAGGAAAAAATCCCTGGGTTTCTGCTCCCAGGAAGTTCAGCAAAACAGAAGTGCATTTATACTTAATTCCATTTGCAGCATGGCTTCCTTAGCTGTATCTTTCTCTCCATTACATTTTTCCCCCCAATTCTCTAATGCAATTTATCCATTTCCTTACATTTGATTTTTCTTGCCTTAATTTACGTTTTGATGTTTCTCCTATCTTTCCTATTCTCAATTTTGTCACTTCTTTGAAAAGTAACTGTGTCTCTGTTGATGCCATTCTTCTGTTCGCCTCTGTACTCTCTGTTATCTTCTGCTTTTTGTCCAAGTGTCTTTGTGGTTTCTTTGCTCAGCCTTCTCTAGGGCTTTTGCTCTACCAGCTTTAAACTACACGGTCAAAAATTATTTCTTTTTGAACAAATCGGTTGATCTAGTCTCCACATATTCAGCCATGCTCTGTTGTCTTTCAAAGGCCTATACTTAGCTCTAGTAACATATAAATGGCACTATAAGGCATTAATTGTTAAAGCATCATTAAAGCAATTAGCAGTGTTCTTGTTTTCTGGATGGAGAAGCAGAGATACAGGGAGAGACTGTTCATGACACAGGACTTTTAGGTGATAATTTCCTCTCATTTTCCCTCTAAGATTCCTCCCTGCATCCATTGTGCCTTTGAAAATTTTGCTTGAAACAGTTTGCCTAGAGCAGGGTGTGAATGATGCAGCGAGAAGGTACCATGTGCTTGCTCAGTAACTGTTCAGGGTTTCCTTGTCCCAGATGAGCAGCTTTGCTGGTGGTCTCCTCTGGTGGGTTGTTGGAAGAGTTGTGAAGATGCAGGAACTTCCCTGACATCAGGCAGGGTCCTAACAGCCACAGAATTGGTCTTCCCTTGCTGGAGTTGTAAAGACCTTTGTAAGATTAAAGTGCAATAGGTGGTTTCCAACAGACTGGCGTGCGCTTGTGCAGCATAACAAAGGCTTTCACGTTATTAACTTGTATATTTTTAAGATGCTTTTAATACTTAAAAGGAGAGATGCAAAGTTCTGCAACAGACATCCCAGGATCAGAGTGGGCCCTGGGACTCCCCTCTCTCCCCTTGCTCTCTTGGAATCCCTAGAAGGCTGGCTCTGTGTGTTTGTTTTCTGTTTCAAGACCCACACTCAGGCTGCCTCGCACATGTGCGGATGCTGGGAGTTTTTCAGGGTCGTCCCTTCATGGGAGTGAGGACATGGAAGGCGGGGATTGCCAAGTGGTCTTTTTTTTCAGTGCAGTCCCTGGTCCCAGTCTGTTGTAGCAGTACAAAGTGCAATACATTAATTTAAAGGAAGGTTTTGAAGAGGTCTCTATGATAGGGTGATGTCTGAGTCCTCTCTTTTGTGTTTCACCCTATATGACATTGAAAATTTATTGGGGCTTTTTAAATCTAGGTGACTTGGGCTTTTAAACTGTTAATACTTTCTCCCAATTAAGATGACCAGACCTTCAACTTAAATATCTTCTCTCAGCTTACGGTCCTCTGGGTAACTCTCCTGGCTTATTTTCCACAAAAGCTTTTGGAGGGAGGTAAAGAAAGTTTTTTGACTTATCTTTTTTAGTTCTCTTAAAACTGACCTCCCTGTAGAGCTGTCTTTAACGTCAGGAGGCACGCAGCATAAATCCTGTGTGTTTTATTGCTTAAGGTAGTAGAATTTCTAATGCCAATAGGTTTTCTCTGCCTTTCAGACAAGTATAACGGTAAAACAAGGAGCCTGTTGTTGTTATATTATCATTTTGTATCAACGTGTTACTAAAGATTCCAAGTGATTCAGGCCATTAGGACTGTAAAATTACCTCATAACAGACAATGCAGGCCTGGAGTGTGTGATAAGAAAATGACAGGTTTTTCTATAAATAAATCACGGGGTAGAGCTGTAAACAGATTTTCCACAGTGATCTCTTCATCCTGCTTCCCCACATCATCTTCAAAAAAGAGGCTTCAAAGTTGAATTATTTTTTTAGTAGCAAAATCCATTTTCTATTAGATTAGATTCAAACTGAGTTCCTCATCTTTCAACCTCTCTACATAAAAGATTGTGAACATTTTTTGCACCCATTTTAGTAAGAAACTTTCATAAATGGTAATGAAGTAATACAAGTTCTTGTATAGAAAATGTCTAAAATAGAAACACAGACTTTTGTTAGTTACTACTTGTAGCAGTAAGTTGCTGATTTGTTTCTGGTGTGAGGGGTTTTTAGGGTGACTTGACTGAACAATGATAATGTGCACCTGAAGAAGATCCAAACATTAGTGCTTCCAGCTGCCACCTGGAGGTACTGCACATTGAATGTCCTACTTGGGGTACAGCAAAGTCCTCAGCAAACTGAAAATCAAATCTTATGCAGGTGACAACTTAGTGAATGACAAAAGATGATCTATCTTGATGCTCACGTGAAACGTCACCGTCCTGGCTCGTGATTTGATTTTTGTTGTGTTCAGAAATGCAGAAGCTGCAAGGATTTTGCAAATTAGGGACTGTTTAGATTTATTTACATGTGACATATTTGTTTCCTTTGTTTTGACAGCTAGCCCTACACATTTGCTCGTAAATAATTTAAAAAATCAGATTCATATGACTTCTTTCAGACAACTTCTTTAGAATCTGCTTAATGATAAGCATAAGAGGCTTCAAATGGTTTGAATAGAAGTTCACTCCTGAATAATCCTGTATTTAATTGCTTTGCTAAATTGAGCAGTAGCTTCCAGTCAGCAATAGAATGTAAGTGTGGCTCTGCTTCACTTCATGGTCAGATGTTTTTTGGGTAGGGCTATTCCTTGGACAGCGGGCTCCCCATACCCAAAGGAGGTGATTGATCCAAAAGAAGAAGGTGCTATGAAGCACTGCTTTTCAGAAAAAAAAAACCTGTGGGTTGTTTCTCAACATTACTGTTGCAGAATGTGGTATCTGCACTGGACACCGTGGCTTTGTACCCTCTCTGTGGGCTGCTTTCTGGGGTTCACGGGTACAGTCTGGTCCACGTCCAGTATCCCTGAGACCCCCCGGTCTCTTATTGGTTTGTTTGTGGCCCTAACATCGTTACCGGTTTCATTTTGCCACAGAAGTGCATCTGACCGGGACATCGTTCCGCGACCAGCGATGCACAATGAGACAAGCTAGACATGGGGGTGACTTGGCAAAATCTGTTACAGAGTTCTGCAGTTGTGCCAGTAAGAAAAGAGAAAGGAGGGAAATGGGTCTTTTGTGGAACGCAGGGGGAGCGGGGTGGGGGAATAACAGCTGCTGCCATTTGGTGGGGATTGGACTATTTGGAAAGGGTGGTGCAGAGAAAGGACCCAGGTGTGCCAGCTTCACCAATGATCAGCACCTGTGGAAAGGAGGTAAAAGCAGGTTGCAGTGACCCAGAGAACAATAGGGTGGTGAACTCCTGGTGTACTGTGCACGTGCTCCTGATGCTCTGCCTTCAAGAGAGATTCCTCTGGGATAAGTGAACAGTTGTTGGACTGTTGGAGGAGAGAGAATCTTCCTTGCTTGAAGAAATGAGAGCTATCCCTCAGTGCAGGACAGATAGATGTCAGGTAAGGAGAGGGAAGAGAAATGCTTGTGGTAGCTTGAGCTGGCCATGTTTGAACCTTGAAAAGACTCGAAAAATTAGGTTCTGCTGTGGCATTGGGGTCCTGGGGAGAGAATGAAATTGGAACTTGAAAAGCTTTTGAAAGGGTTTATGTGATATTGTCCTTGAACAAGCAGATTTTTAGAGGCCCCTGTTCTTTATGTTCCCAGGTGCTAACTGGGTATTAGTACTACCACCAGTTACCATGCTGTTAAAGGAAAAATCTCTTTTCAGAAAAGTCATGTGAGAAGCCTTTTGTATGTACTGCAAATATTTCATGAATGTGTTCTTCTGGTGTGTTTTTCTGCTCTTAATTTTACTGAGGAAACTTAGGCTTGCATTGGTTTGGATACTGCAGTAAGATGGTGTGAGTTTAGCAAACAAAAGATAAGGTGAAAAATATATGCTAAAAATAACATTGGGTGACTTATTTTTGGTAGGTACTGTTTATTGTTTCCTGATATGGTGGTGAAAGTAAATTATATATAATCTAGTTTAGTGCAGTTACACAGATTGATCTGCTTTTTCATATTGTGCTTAGAGTTGCCAACAAATCACAGAATATAAGAAGTATTGGTTAAAAAAAAAAAAAAAAAAAAACCAAAACCAACCCAACAACACAAACTACTCCAGCAGAGTTAAGTGTGTTGTTATGCCCTTAATTCTGTATTTTTCTTTCTGCATGCAATTGCTTCTATTATTTGGCAATCATTATGTGGTGTAATGGAAGTGAGCTGAAACACTCTCAACACAGAGTTGTCTGTAAAGAGATTTTTAGAAAGAAATGGGTTGTGGCAGAGGGTTATTATCTGAAATATATCAGCATACACAGAATATCTTCCATATTTAGTGGCACTACAAAAAATACTTGTAATTAAATGTGTGATGCATGGAGTAATTCTCATGGGAGCCATTTCATATAATTAATTTCCAATAATTGCATTATTATGTAATATCATATCACAGGAGAAGATAAATACTCTAAATGGTAGTTGGAAAATATAAATGGGCAATTTTTCAGTACTTTAAAGAGAATAGATCCCTGCAGAAATGGCTTCTTGCAGGGGGAATAGTGCAGATGAAGTGTTGCACGCTTTGAGGAAGCGGTGTGGGGCTTCTTCCAGCACATCTTCATTAGGAGTGCCAAAAAGCTCATGCTTTGGGGCAAGTCATGCTTTTTTATGGTTTTGGAGCTTACTGGGTCCAAGTCACAAAATAATATGGCTTTTTGTTATTTTCATCTCACTTTGAAATCACAGTACATGCGAATTCTTTGAAAGAAGCTTGCTTATATAAGCTGCTGAATAGAACATTTTTTCATTAAAACATAAGTCTTCCAGCTTACAGTATATTCAAGTTCCTTGTATGTTCTGTAAGAGCAAAGAGGAGGCCTTTTTAAAAATGCAGAGGGCTTGTCAGGCTGGGAGAGGTGATTTACACAGCTTTTGGGCAGCTTTTGACACAGAAAAACCGAGACCGTCCGTTCATGATGGCTTTTTTAAATATTCCAATTCTCCCCACCCACTTTTCCATTATCTTATATAGTGGTAGTAATAACAGTGAATATGTTGTGAATGTCAGTTAAAAGCCGAGTCTCTGTCTATTACAACTAATGAAAATATATTGAATTTAATATACTTGGTTGGAGATATTAGTTCTGACAGTAAATGATTGCTCACACTAATTATGGTCGTTATCATGCAAGTAGAGTGCATTCTTTAAGTCTGCGGTATTAGTGGTATTTGAAACTCAAAGGTTATTTTTTGAAGTTTAAAAAAGATGCAAAGCTTATTTTCTATGTTGTTACATTGTTGGCCGCTTGTAAGAGAACAGAGTCCACCACAGCTGGCAAGGAGGCTCTGGTGATTTCAGGAGTACTTGGCTTGTGTGGGAAGGTAGAGATCTTTTTCCATATCTTTTTTTCTCTTTAGCTCTTAATTCCCACCATCTCCATTTCATATGTGTAGGAAGTATCTCGGGATAAAGGGGGTGCTGGCACAAGTGATTCAGTCAGTTGGGATCACACAGGTCCTCTTGAGGCACCTGGTAAGAGATGAAGGATAAATAGAGAGGGCTAAGAAAATACAGCTTTTGTGAGCTGTTAGGATCTAAAGCAAAATACTCTGGCCTTTGTTCCTGCAATGGAGAGAGAAGCTCCGGTGAAAAACTTGCTGTTTTCTTGTGATAACAGTTGGGGAAAGTCAGGCTAGCCCACATTTGTAAAAGGAAAGGTAAAAATAAGTCTTCAGTTCCTCTTGTGAAAAGTTCAGTCTAACAAAGATGTCAGATGGGTTCCTTCGGCCGTTGCTGGACAGACAGAGCTGTGCCAGTGCTGCTCTGTTGATCACAGCAAGGTGACTGAACTTCATCACTGGCCTGCCAAGAGGTTTTCTCCAGATTTAGTTCCTCCAGCCTCCCATGGGGAGAGGGAGAAAGAAGTGTTTAAAATGTTTCTAGATTTTTTTTTTTTTTACAAGTGAATCCTTATTAAAATTGAGCGCTGTGGTTCGGCATGAAATAAGGGTGTTGGCTGTGCCTGGTGACACTTGGGGCGCAGTGTGTGTGCGTGTCCCTGACGCTGCCCTGTGTCATCCAACCAAAGGATGCTTAAGTCTGGTGCTCTGCAAGGCTCTTTCCTACATTGAAACAAAGCCCAATATATAAATAAATACAAGCTTATTTCTATTTTAAACTCAGAGAGATAAAGCTTATATATACATGGCAGGGGGCAAAATCCAGACAGTGATCTCTCTTTTTGCTTGTACACAGAGGCACAGCTGTCAGAGGTTATTATATCTTTAATTACTCTGAATTACTTTACATACTGGCTTGCAACTATGTGTGATCAATTGTGGACTTTGCCATTATGCTCCTCATTTCTTTCCGAAAAGTTTGTGTCTAGTATAAGCAGTACTATTGCTTTGCCAACACGCTGTACTGTACCAGTACTTTCTGTGTTGCTCTTTGGAAAAATTTCTATACAAATCTAAATTTCTCAGTTACTGATTTTGAAGCGTATATTTTTGGAACACCAGAAGTATTGCCCGTGGGGTGCTGCTGCTGTTTGACGTTCTGCTCCGTACAATAAGTTCAATTATTTCAGAAGTGGAGTGGGGATTTCCAGAGGATCTATAGAAAAAGGTTATTCTGAAGCTGAATGTAAGCTGGCTTTCTGTTTAAGAAGCCACCTGGCCTAAAAAACCCTCAGGGTAAAACATTTTGCATCATGTGACCACGCAGAGTTTTGGGCATCAGCAGTCCAATTCCAGAAGAGTTACTGTCTTTAGCTGCATTTTTCAGCTGATGCTGCTTTTAAATATTCTGAAGTTTACAGAAAGCTAAGTAGTACTTATCACGTCAAATCTTGTTTGTAGTTTAATATCCTGTACTAATGATTCTTTGGCTTGATACAAAGTCCATTAGAAACTGGTGATTGTTTTCAAGTCTTTTTTATGTTCTCTCCCCCATGGAATCCACAGGGCTTTGGAACATTCCCACAATCACAACTGGGTTACAATGGGAACATGTTTGAATTATTTAATTTACCATGTCCTGCAATAATTTAAAAATTCTAGGTATTTGTGAAGATAAGTAATGATAGAGACTTGATGTATATGCTTCGTGATTGTTTTCTTGTGAGGATGTGCCAGAAGAGAAGATTAACTACTTCATTCAGAATATTTTCACTTTATTCTTTGAGGCTGAAATTCGACTTCTAGTGTAGGAATAGATGAAACAATTTCTTTGTAAGTAAACTTTAGAAACGCTGTGCTCTTCCTGTGATAGTATGTTTAGGTTTCAGCTTCATATGTGGTTGTCTTCCTAAAGGTACCAAAACAGAAAGGAGAGTTGAAACCCTTTAAAGCTTAAGCATCTTTTTATCCTAAAGTAATGGAAACAAGAAATTTGTATATGGTGAAATACAGCTGTTAGCTACAAAGCACTAGGAGAGGAGAAGCACAAGAGCTCAACTTTAGCTTAATGTAGTTTTTTGTTGTTGCTCATTGTTATTTAAACAGGAGTAATACTTTTAGTTGGCATCACCTGTAACTTCTGGCATATTTGCAAAAGAAGAACTTGTGTGATCTATCTTAAAAGATCCCTGAGGTGTGTCTCACTTACTGAGATGTGTGGTCCCAGTCTCCTCATAGCTGGTTAAGAGGAATAGCTGAATATGAATGTCTTTCTAAATTGGGGCTTTTGACTATTTTTTTCTGATTTTGTTCTCCTTTTTTTAAAATTAATCCCTGATAGCTGTAATTTACATACAGTAATATGCAACTCATAAACTATCAGACTCAGTACATTATACATTCTTCTGAAAATTTAAAAGGATGGAAGTATTTAACAAGTATGGATAATATTTTCAGCATACTATCATGCCTATGTTGAAGCTCCCCAATTTGACAGAATATCTCTGACTAATGGAATAAATTGCTATTACAGAAATCTTTTTTTTTTTAGTGTTTCAGTTATATATGATAACAAAATGCTGAATTCTGTTAAATCCAATACATTTTACTGCATACTTGCTTGAGGAAATCTTTGTCAGCTGAATCTGATTGTTTGGTGCAACTCTGTTGTATGGGAAATGGAATGCGTTTTGGAGATGAAGTTGTAAGAATATTTTCCCTTGCCCCTTCCCTTAAAGCCCTGGCAATTCAGAGGAAGTTCAGTTGTGAACAGCAGTTCTAGGTGCACGTGTACGCCTGTCTTAGACACTGGGATTTTAAATGCAGAATGCAAGATGGAACTGGAGGCCGTGCATTTTTAGGTATGCATCATTGGCTGCGCTTTTGCAGTTTTAGTGCTCTGAAAGAACCGTTGCCTTGATTATATGCAAGTTATGAGCTCAATTATTCTGGCAAGTTAAAAATGTAAAAGCAACGTTTTCCTGCATTAAAAAATGCAGGAGTGTAGCCACTGATGTTTTAAATGAAGGTAACTACGTGTAAATGCCCACTATGTATTCATTTAGCATGTTGCTTGGACTAGCTGTTGGAAGAGTAATGGATTGCTTTGTATTAGTCCGCAGATAAACATGAAGAACAGAAAACATATAGAAACTGCTAAATTTGTCTGTTCATCCAGCCTGAGCTGCTCTTAAAACCTCTGCAAGGCTTAACTGCCTTTCTAGTTTTCATAATGTGAATAACATGTAGCATCTACATTAATTAGTATTTTGGGGAAGAGGCCAAAAGGACTGTGTTTGTTTCTTAATAAGAAAATAATTATTTTTTTCATTTCCTCTGCATCAACATTTTTGCAGTTTTACTAGTTAATGATAATCTCTTGCAGGAGAACCTTTCCTCCTCTCATGAGGAAGGTTGTCTGGGGGATAAAGGAAACTTACTATTTTTGTAATGTACTGCTCAGAATGTCTGTATTGATTTATTTTCCATGCTTTTTAGGAATGGACTCACTGTTTTTATTCTGAATGGGAATGACCCCTTCTAATGTGCTAGAAGGTCATCCTCTAATTGAAGTGCATACTTCTGAGAAAACTAGTACATTTGCTGTACCAACTTAAAATTCATAATTTTTTTAATATATTAAACTGTCATTTTTCAACTACTGCCCTTCCTTATGTAATGGAAACCTGACAGTCTGAAGGAAGGTAGGGAGCGGGAGATACAAGATTTTTAATTACTTTTTTCCTATAGATAGTCACAATTCTGTCCAAACCTGTTTGATGTTGGATTATTGCTCTTTCTCCCCACTGCTCACCCGTCTGTTATTTGTGAACAAATCATTTAGCAAATGAATATCTAAACCCTATGGCTCTAAAAATAAAGTAAGAAAAACTGGTAGCCAGGAAAGACTATCTAAATGCAGGGGAATTAAGTGCTTGATACCATCAATAATGGTCTGGCCTTCACAGGGCTGACATTTTTTAGTTGACAAGAACATGAAAAGCAAAGCAAGCATTTAGACCATCTGCATGTCTTTAAAGTGATTTGGGATCCAAGAAGACATCTGATTTCACTAAGGAAACTAAACATTCCCAAGAAGATAGTAGTAATATTGAGACCTAAAAGGTGATCCTATTTTATTTTTCTCAAGGATAATGGGAAACAGCTAATCTGAGAGCTTCTGTTTTCTCTAAGAATAGACACCATTTACTGAAACTGGAAGACTTAACTGCACCATTCTCTGGGCCTAAAATATTTTAATTTTCTTTAATGAATTTTCCCTTCTGCTTTTCCCTGACACAGTCATACATTTTGACTTGGAATGGATCCCAAGGCAGTGTTGCTTTTTGTACAGTTAGCCTTATTCCACCTACGTATTTATCTCACATGCGTGCTATAAAGATTAAAATGACATTGTATGGAAGAATAACAGGGAAATGATGCTCTAAATAAAGAACAATTACTTGTGCCCAGTAGAGGTAAATGACTACTAAAACTACTGCAGTGCTTTCCTCAGGTCATGGTGAGCTCAAACATTGGATGTATTTTTCAGACTTGCTGAAAATAATTTTTTGGTTGCCTCATGCCATTATTTTGCAGTGAGGTGTTTGGGCTCTTACTGCTTGTGTCCAGATTGTGGATAGCTGGTGGCTCGGTGCTCCTAGAGGCTCAAGATTTATGAGCAGTAAAGTTTGGTTTGACTTGATTTCTGCTTGACATGCAAATGAGCAGAAAAGTCTGTGTGTATTCTTTGATCATGCCTCTCGGATCATCTAGCACTTAGATGATCTTGTTGTATGAGACCCACAGTAGTGCCTTTTCCAGCAGCACCCAACAGCAACAACATCCCTCCTGTCATGTTATGTTAGAGTTCATCTCTTCTGGTATAGAATTATGCAAGATAGAAGCTACTGGTGCCTCCTCACCACTACTTAAACAGTCCAACTTAAAGGAATGAAGTCTCATCTGACGAGAAATTAAAGAGGTTTCCTACACTTTCAAGTGCTTCTAGTTGGTTGACCCCTCGTTGGAAGATGTTGGCTCCTGGCAGTTTGCACATGCGGCCTTTGTGAGGTATGTGTACTTCAGCTCAGAGCTGCAGATATATCCGGTTGTGTAAATTCAAAACCCTTGATGCTTACTGCATCAATCTGCCGTGTTTCTGAACTTCATGGAGGTTAATAATAGTTTGTGGTTTATTAACAAATAAACAAGTGATTTGTTGCTGTTGCCTGTGCTGGCACCTGGAGATGAATGAGGCAAATGCTCTGGAGAGGTCATCTCTCAAAGGTGATTGAGTGCAAATGACTTTTCCTGTTAGTCCTAAATTGGTAGCAGCATCTTTGCATCAGAATGCAAAAAAATAGGTCCTGATTTGGCAATCCTAATACTACAATCTCATAAATACAGTAATTTGAGCTAATGACTTTTGAATAATATTGTTTCATTAAATATATCTCAACACTGGATGTGTTTGAGACCAGGTTGGGTGGGACTTGGAGTAACTTCGTCTAGCGGAAGGTGTTCCTGCCCATGGCAGGGGGGTTGGAACTAGATGAGCTTTAGGGTCCTTTCCAACCCAAACCATTCTATGATTGTATGAATCCTTAATTGAGAAGGATTAAAAAAGATTGCATGTGAAGATGAACTAATCTCAAATTGTGTAAGGACATACACTTGATGGTGCCTTTTCATAGGCTAATCTTGTAGTAGTTTAAATTTGGTATAAAAGTCTCCTTATCAGTGTAGCATGAAATGTTTGTTAAAAAACCAACCTGGGGCTGAGTAACACTCCCAAAGAGCACAGCCTTTCTGAAGGCGCCGTCGATACACTTTTCTCAGTTTCTGATCAAACATTTAAAATAACAGTCCACCTACACCGGCAACTTGTGAAGGGCTTGCTTCCATGTGTTGCTGTTTTTTATCTAGATGAGATCATTGTGTCTGTAGCTGCAACTTAAAACTGTTTACCCTATAGTTTAAGAATACAGCGCACCCATGACATACTTGAAAACATTTCTAGTTGTGTCCTCATTTTCAAAGGTATAAATGTGTTGAGAGGGGAGAACTGCATCTTAGTGAGCTTAATGGTATTGATAGAACTTCTCTGGCCTTAATCAGTCCCTGGAGCAACTTAAATCTATATATAATGAGCATTCTGGAAACATCTACCTCTACTGTTAGAAATCAGAGTGTACCTTTTTTCTTTTGTAATTGGTGTGGTGTTCAACTTCAGTAAGCTTCATTCACATTAACCTTGAGGTAAGGAGCTTCAGGTTGTTGATATTAATTTTTTTTCAAGTCTGGAGTGTTTTTTTTCTCACTTTTGAGCTTTTTATTATAAGAAAATGAAGTTGAGTTAATAAATTTTATTTGTAACATTTTTTCTTATATTCTTTGCTTACAAGGAAGACTTATTTCAGTTGCTTGCATAAAGAAAGAAAATGAAAACCAGGTGATATCAGCTCTATTGCTTCCAAATGCACTTTTAAACAGATGCTAACAAGGCTGCTGGGTTTATAGGCTTATTGACAGACAACAAATGAATTTCATCCCTTCTCTTCACTGCTGCTTCCTTCTTTTTCCTCTCAGTTGCATGTTTCTGGGCAGGCATAATTGAAGTGTACAGCATGTGAATGTTACTGACTGGCAGCGTGGCAATGTGATACTGTCTGCACGTGGCTCCCAGCTTCCCCATGTATTAATTTAAGTCAATTGTTTTATAGCTTCCCTGAGAAAAGATTTTTAAAAGGCAATAATTGAGGAAAGGTAGATTATGTTTTACTGTCTTATCTTGTTTCAGGTGTTAAGTACTCAAGCTTCACTCAAGGCTCTGAAAAATACAGTAAAAATTTTAAATAGAATGTCACAAAAACTGCCATGTAACATTTTGTCACGAATGTTATCCATCGGGCTTCATGAATAGTTGCTTAATCTGACTCTGAGCCATAACTCTTCTGAGGCTTTTCTTCTCCTGTCGTGGTTTGTATTACCTAGTCCAGATGTATGGATTGTGGAGGATATCAAGAATGTTGATTGTAGTAGTCTCACTGACTTCACCTGATGCCATGTACATTTGTTCTGTGACGTAAGGGGATTCTGTTTCCTCCTTCACTGACTTGTTTTCCACTTTCCTTTCTTAGCATTCATTTTCTATACCTTGAGCTTCCCTTTAGCGGGTGATCTTGTTTTCCCTTTTACATCAAGGCATCGTTTTGTTTCTCCATCCATTTAGTTTGCTATTGTTTTCCTTCCTTAAAAGGATGGTGTTGCAACACCTAAATTATAGGTGTCTACATGCAAAAAAAAAGATGAGCTGTGTCCAGGTAGTTATTTTTACATAGTGAAAACACCAAGAAGAACACTTGTGTCTCTTTTGCAGCTGGCTGTGCTGCAAGGAGACCTGTGCTATGGAGCATGTGGTAATTTCTGAGCACTCCTTCCCTGAAAGATAGTTCATGTATTGCCTTAGGTCTGTATTTTTAGGCCCTGTCAAAAGGTGATAGTATGCAGCCAAAGAAGAAAACAAATCGCTAACAGGGAAGCAGTGAATGTGCTTGATTTTTTTTTTTTTTGTTAATCATCTGCTAAGCAAAGTCTCCTGTTGCAGACCTTTCTGGCTGAGTGGAGACTCATCTAGTATTAAGTACTTGGTGTCTTGCACGTGTTCTCTTCACATCTATCACTGAGCTAGCATTTTTCATCACCCCCCTCTCCCCCCCAGGAGTCTGATGGAGGAGCCTCTAGCCCTTGTTCTGTTGCAAATATGGCCAAATGTTGATTAGCACAGTCAGCCTTTGCACAACAGGAATGGTCATGTTGGACTGGCTTATTACCATGTAATACAGCATGTGCTGGTTTGGTTGTGATGTTTAGTGACAAAATGTGGAATTACGTAACGTGTAGTCTATTTCATCTGCAATAGATGCATAATGGTTGGGGTTTTTTCTGGCTTTCTCTTGGCTATGTCAGTTTTCATACCAAATTCTTGGTCATATTTAAAGGAAAACAGTAGTTAAGCATTTTTTTGTCATGAGCTAAAATATTGCAAATAACATTTCTATTGAAGAGTTTGTTCTGAAACACCCTGATCTTTAGTGTATGAGCTTATTTTCAGGATGAACAAGCCTTGTAAAAAGTACATTTGCATAATTTTTAATGCTGTATGATGACTTGCTAACAAGTTGCTGCCCCTAGCAGGTATAGTCAAATGCTTTTACTGATTCATACATTATATGAAACTTGCAGTGATGGTATCATGCATAAAATTTTGCATATTGCTTTATAAAACATTATAGGAAGCTGCAATTTCATGATGTTTACAACAATCTGAAAGACACAATTTTCTTTTCTGGCGGTGTCATGCCATTCTGGAGAGAGTTTGTGCACAATTATGCTGTTAACTTATTAAAGCTAGTATGAATTTTAAATAAGACAGAGCTTAAATTGTACTTAAATCTGTTTAGATGTAGAGGTTGGAAAACCACAAATCATGTCTGTGAAGTAGCTGGGGTTTTTCAGTTTTATGCTTAGTCACATTTATTCCCTATTCAATCACTGTATTTGCTTGTTAAATGCACAGGAGAGTATTTTTAAACTTATATATACACTTTGAATAGTTTATGCACACATAGATACTAAAGAAAATGAGCATTGCCAACACAAGTACACTTTAGATCAACTGCTAGTTCAAGTGTGTGCGTAGCTATAGAGGTCAGGCAGTTATCTGCTGTGTAGTATAGAAATGTCCCTTGTAGCAGATCTGTGACCTGTTAAGGTCCCCAGTCCAGCGTGCAGTGAGCTGGATGAGAGATTCTTCTGTCTGCTTTTGCAAAGAAAGGGGAATTCAAGTATTTTTTGTGCAGTTCACACAATATACTAAACATATTAGTGTTTTGTATAATGCCAGGTTTGGATGAGAATGCTTCTTGGTCATCTTGCTGACATTCCTCCTAACTAACTCTCTGATTATGAAAAATAAGCAGTTGTTTGACCTTCAGAAGGAATACCTGTGGGTGTGCCTGGTGCTGCTCCTGAAGAGGAGAATACCGCTGAGGTGGCCTGTCCGTTTCTGCGCTGTGGGCTGCAACAACATTAAGCAGCTCCCACATGAATTTGTGATGGAAAACAGAAGATGAGTTGGATTAATGTAGCCACAACTCATTATTAAAACAGAAGAGAAAAACCAAATCAGAACACAAACTATTTCTTACAAAAAGCTGTTCTTTCATCTTGGGATTCCCTGTCCTCTCTGGGCTCATAGAAAGCCTGGCTTATTGCACTGTAGTTCTTTTACTTGTGTGTAAGCAACATCCCAGTGACATTTCTGTGTAGTTGCTTAGCATTTTTGGTTTTTTAACTATTAGTCAATGGAGTAGGGATGTGACTGTGCCTAGCCAGAAATTGCATTTCAGCAAGAAAACTACACGTTCCCAGAATATTAAAACCCAACCTCTTAGTGTTTCAAACAGTTTTGTTTGAAAACTACAATTTTAATCTAACTGAGGATCTGAGAAATGTAATTCTCTTAAAGTGCTTTGGAGGTGTAGGGTGCTGTTTCCAGTAGTAGTCGTTTGATCTGTTTGGGTTGTTTTTGGTATAGGAGTACAGGTTTGTGTCCTTATCATTCCGAGTAAGCTGTTGCAGCCTGAGAGGAGCTTTGCTGGGCTGTGGTAGCTGAACGCTGATTAAAATACACTTGTGTGTACCAAAGGCGCTCGGCTTCACCCGGGCGCCTCGCTGCCCAACCAAGGATGTGCATTATCAGCACTACTCTGTCTTGCTGCTTAATTATCTTTGTGTGCAAAGCTGGAAAGAACACAGGAAATAAAAATGTCTTTGCACAGCAATAATCAATAAGACCAGCAGTATTTTAGGCCTCTGGTGATCACAACTTGGGTGTTTTGAAAACAATCACAAGAAAGACTAATGGTGTAAAACTTGTCACTTGCTGATTGTTCCTGAGAACTCGGAAGAAATTGTTAGGGATGGGATTAATTAGTCTGTTTATCTGATTGCATTAGTGAAGATTTGAAATACTAAGTGCAAATTATACTACATGGTTTTAAATCAGTGGGAAGCTTCCCTTCCAGGTTACCCCTCTTAAAGAGCTTGGGGATCTCTCTGCACTCTGTCAGGTTTAGCTCTGTTGTAAACTAGTGGGAGCTGAAGCAGCTCTGCAGCACGTCCTTCTAGGGTAGTCCTGTAGTCTTTGGTTAGGGACTAATGATCTATGCTTGGAAAAATTACCTTTTTTATGCTGAAAGTGAGTGAAGCTACCAGTGCCAGTTTTATTTTTTCATAATTATAGTATCTCCCTCTAATCTTATACATAAAGTTTTCTACTGGATTTCTGCTAACCAGATTGGCTGGACTATTGGAAAGTACTCCAGGTTTTAAGTGGACAAAATAGTACAATATGGGGTTTTTGTGGAGTTCAAGTGCATATATATTTCTACTAGGATAACTTCTCTCTGACTTTGTAAGGTGAGGGAGCCAGGTAAGTGATGATGGGTGTTGGTAGTCTCCTATGGTAGTGGCAAGGTACAAGGTTTACTTCTGAGAATAAAATGCCGAAGTAGAGGGTATTACCTACTGGTTAACATACATCTTGTCCAGGAAGCAATGTGCTGTGTTCAGGCCATTTTATCTGAAGAGCTACATGGAATAAGTTAAAACTCAGAAAACATCAAAGTTGCTTCCTTTGAGACCCCAGATAATACATCTGAGGACAGGCTTGGGAGAAGGATGTGATCCCCTTTGAGTTTGTTGCAAATATAAAATTGTATTCAGTAATTTTGGCTGAGCTGTGGAACTGTATAGCAGCTGCTGAGGGCAAAGGCAACAAAGAACATAAAGCATAGAAACATCTGGGTAGTTATTCCTGCAGCTGGTTACTGTGGCATGACGTCACCGTGCTTGCCCATAGTCATGGAGCTAGTGTGTAAAGGCTTCTAAAGTGAACAGTATTTTTGGATTATGTTTTGCTGACCACCACTGTCACCAGTGTGATGAAGATGCAAAAAAAGTGTACAAGCGAGCATATTGCTAGGAATCTCCTTGCTGAGTTTGGGGGACACACATACAGCAGCTCTGTCTCAGTGCTTCTGAGGCAACTTGCTCAGAACTATGCTGCTTATTCCAGAGAAGAAATGAGTGAGAGAAAGCATGACTTAAGAGAAAAAAAGAATTGGTAATTTGCTGTATGTAAAGCAAAAAAAGGGAGGGAGGTTGGGTTCCTTCATTTTAAAAGGTTTTTACTTAGAAATATAGTAGTCATTCATTTTCCATGTCTTGTAGGGGAAGCTCCAGAAGCAGTTGGTTTAATTTGATGTAAAGATGGTTTTCCTCAGATGTCAGAGTCTTTTCTAAGGCATAGACTTAAATTTTTTAATGGAATTTCTTTTACAGAAGAGAATTCATATATACTTACCTATCTATCTAATGCAGCCTTGTAGATATGCAAATATGTCTCTGTAGAAGTTAGATGGAAATAAATTTCCATTGAAGGTTTGGGACTACATAATCTCTTCCAGCTCCTTATTTCTCTGATCCTCTGGTGATTTTTATTTTTCTTGCTTTGACCAAGAGAGCTACTTGAAATGTGCATTACTAGTTATTTTGCATGGTGGGTTCTTGAGAAAATACACTGAGAGATTTTAAAGCTGCAGGTACTAGGATCTGCAATTTGTAGGTGGTGTTATTTTTGCTGTATCCTAATAAAGAACTGGTTAAGCATACTGAAAAGACAAAACTATAATGAAGCAAACCAATCTTCTTTCCATAAATTTACTCCTGAAATCACTTTCTAGTCTTCAGATGGACTTCAGATTGAGTAAATAAAACTATAAAAGTAGTTCATAATAATAGAAAAATTGTCAGTGTACTGGCTACTGTGTAAGCAAGCTTTGTTGTAAGCCTTTATGAAGTGCATTTACCTTGACTTCCATGCACTGCATGTTCTAATCGAGCGCCCTTTTCCTGGCTTTTCTATTTTGTCCTTCGCTGCTAAGCTATCATCTTCCAGTTATGTTATTCTTTTGCCCCTCTAAAAAAAAATCTGGGATGGAGACAGGAGGTGAATAACATACTTTGAAATGTTTCTTGTGCCTAAAATATTAGGAAGACCCTGATATTTCACTGAGATCCTTGACAGTCGTTAATGATGAGAGTTGAATAAATTTGGTTGGGTCGTGAGCTGCACTCAGTTATGCTGTGCATAGAACTGGGCCACAGGTGTTTTCTGCAGATTTTTTGAGTGCTGCCGTCAGGACCGAGTGGTCTGAGGTCTGTATTGTTGAGGATATGTCTTTGTGGTCATTTGCAACTGAATATGAACAAGCTCTACCTATGCTCTGAGCTGGCTGGAAGCTCTCCAACAGTGTTAGTTTGCTGCCAGGGTCTGATCTGACCTCCTTCTCTTCCTTCCTTGGGAAGTCACCTTGACTTGGAGAGCAAGCAAGGAGAGCAGTCATCGCTCAGCATGAAAAGTGAGCTTGTGTCTACAAAAATCTTTACATTTTTAGAATGGAAATCCTAAAGGCTTCAGGGTGAGGACACTGCTAAATTGGATTTATTTGGGGGGTTTGGGGCTTTTTGTCTCTTTTTTTAACAGAAGTTCTTATTGTTGACTGGATTGTGAATATTTTTAATTCCAGAAACTTAGTAGAAGGGGGGCAAAAGATTTTTTTAGCTGTAATGTTGGCCTTTGGGAATGTTAAAATTCACAGGACTTGGTAACAAGGAGATGGAAGGTAGCACCTAGGGCTGTGCATGGAAATGAAGCCCCAGACTACAACCTACTGTGTTTCTGGCTGGTGCTTGTGGTGCTTGAGGTGAGGGGAAGAAGGCTGGTTTCACAGGCTGTGTTTGCAGGTTCATAGGCTGGGTTTAGGGATCAAAACAACATGTTCCTGCATTTCAAAAGGTATTTAGGTACTTGGGAAAAGTAATGGAAAGGAGATGGCTGGTCTAGTGGGAGGTGTCCCTGTCCATGGCATGAGGGTTGGAACTAGATGATCTTTAAGGTCCCTTCCAACCCAAACCATTAAAGTACAGCAACCAAATGTAGTTTACATATGCAGCTTTTTACATAGCTCTTTGATATCCTATTCTTTCTCTGGACTGAGTCTTACTTTTATAGGAGCTCTCTGAAAATGAGGGGGTGTTTTTTGTCTGGTTTTCAGACAGTGGCTTTAAATTTTCATGGAAGTCAGGCAGTATCCACTTCAGCAGGACTTCCCAGGATGTGACTCAATCACTTGTTGACCTAGAATTGTGTGGCACTCAGCAGTCCTTGCCAGCCAGTCAGAAATGAATCCTCTCTGTGCTTGCTCCAGAGCTGATCATTCTAAACAATGATGCTTGTGTTGCTCGGTAAGTTTTACAGGACTGGCAGTCACTTTACACAGTTGATAAATAATGCTTTGGGGTTCTCTCCATTATGTAGATTAGAGGGAACAAATAGAAAGTTTTCCTTACTAAAATATGTTCACTAGCTCCAGTGAGCTTTGCCCATCACTAAAAGGCTCCATTTCAAGGCAGTGGATGCAAAAAGTGTTGCCCTGGGGCTTTTTCTGCAGTTGTACATGGAATAAAATGTGAATGTGCAATATGTGGTGTGCAGAGAGCTTGAGGATGAGGCGTGGCCTGTGCTTATCTAGGTCAAGAGGCCTGTTCTCTGGAAGCCTCAGCCTCTTAACAAATGTTTTCCATTTTTTTTCTCTTCACTAGTACCATTTTAGGTATGAGACAGTGTTTCCTTTTACCACAAACACATGGTGTTACAGAATGTTTTTTTAGAACAAAAAATGGCAGACATATCCCTGATTTTCCATTAATCTGCCTTTAGTGTTTCAAGATTTATTCAGAGAAAAAGGAAGTTAACTTTTTGTGAGCCAACATAAGTATTGAACCATGCTTAAGAAGCTTTAAAAATTGAACATTTTAAGAGTTAGAAGTCAGATTTCTAGAAATTACATACTGCAATGCATCAGAACTTATATCAAGTTCCATTATTAAAATTTTAAAATAAGTGAAAAGAATCACTGTCAATTCAGTGGAAATATAAATGGGCTTTGCAGCTTATCCTGAAACATTAGGACTCCTTTTAATTCTAAATGTTTTTTTAAAACTGCTGCTGCTGTCTTCTGTTTCTTGACTATGGATTCAAAAGGTAACTGTCTGATGGTGGTGTATCTCTGTAGTAAGGAGAACAAACACTGGGCGGAAGGAAGAGCTTTAACATGCAAGGAAGGTGGCAGTTTACAGTTAATGTCTATATCTGCACATGTGGGAGAGGGAGAGTAAAATTTTAACTTGCCAAATGAAGATGAAAGGCAGGGATGGAATTTCACTGATGGAGAAACAACAGGGATGGAACCTGCTGGGCTGAAAAACCAAAGGAGAAAATCTCCTGAGTGAAAACATTAGGAAGCAGTTGAAGCCTTGTACCAGTGTTGGTGCTTGAGAAAGTCAGTGCTTTGGTCTTGGTTTTTCTCTGATACCTGATCTAAGGGTGAGTTCCCTTTCTGGCATGTTTATCTCACGCCAGTCTACACACTCTGAGGACCAAAAGGAGAAATGTGGCAGTTACATGCCACAAATCCTTCCTTGTGTGATGTTTATTCCTGCAGAGTTTGGAAATGAGATACAGCAGCAGGGCAGTGTTTGGACCAGGCAGGTCCCTTTTCAGTTCTGCAGCGCTGCTTCAGTGCCTTGGGAGGTGGTTTCTGAGTCTCACTGGCTTATAGGAGAACCATCTGTGTTGTTAGTAATCTTGTAATTTAACAATTATTTATACACTATTGTAAACTTTGAGTGAAAACTTCAGTTAGGAATTGTATAGGGGACTTGGAGAAATTAGAGATCTTCTGGGGACCTCACATCTGAAACTTCCAACTTGAATATAAACTGTATTTTCCAAGCAATGTGCTGTTGGCTTTGCATACAAATATTTGCCTTTCCAAATATCTTCAAACTTTAATTATTGGAAAGGTATTTTTTGGATTTACTGTTGTGGTTCAGTTAAGGCCAGCTTGCTACTGATACAGAAAAAGATACATTTACATAAGCCTCAAGTGTTTGCTTCTGTGCTTTGACATCCAGTGTGTGCAATATCATTTATCGAGACAATTAGTCTGTGGCTTGTCGGCTTGAGAAGGCTCATGATGAATATTTAGAAAATATTTTAGGAAAATCCATTTTGGCTAAAATATTTAATCAGTCACATCTTGTGACGTTCTTTCATGTTATTATGCAGAAAAAGGAGAAAAAAATTCCACCTTTATTTCTGAAAGTTTTCTTCAAGTGTTCTACTTCTAAGCCATGCTTTTCATAGTATGCAGACAGACAAGGAACTAACTAGTTTCCTGGAAAGTCTGCATTGCTTTTAATTTAGCAACATGACTAAATCAGGTGAATTTCTTCAAGGAATGTATTGGTTTTTGCTCTTAAAAGCTATTGAATCTCAGTGTGCATTTTTAAATCCAGTAATAAAATAAGTAATATGGCTGAAAAATGCACACTGGAATTAGCTTTGACACACTATTTGCTTTATGTCTAGCTTTATCTTATGATGCATTATTCACTGGTAATATACAAACTGCTTTATTAAGTCTTAATCAAATGCATTTTATCGTAAGTGTCAATTCAATATTTGGCTATTGTATTTTTGTTATAAAATACTGAGCTTTTTGTAGGGGAATGATAAATGTATAACAGTTTGGTCAGGAAGGGACAGTTTTATATTGGCATTTTGTAAAATTATCTATAAACTGTAGTTCTACATTCTGTTCTAAAATGCCTGTCTCTTTGCTTGTATGAAATTGCAGAATTGAGGAAGCAAAGTGGCTGATGCATGTTTAGCACATTGAGATTTTTTGCGAAGAAATGTTTGGAAGTGTATCTGAATGAGAACTAAGCCTTTTTGATCACTGCAGATTTTGGCTGCGTTAGAACTAAGTTTACACATTCGTGGCATTTAGGGTGTGTTAAATGCATGATTTTTGTATGTAAAAATGGAGACTGGGTAATCATGTGTCACTGCACACAACTGTGTGGTCCCATAGCTGGAGACATACATGGCTTGCATATCACTCTGCTTTTTGGCCTCTTTAGATGTTTGGGCTTGCACAGATTCTACTCAAACATCATTTTGCCTGCCCTGAGCTGACTGGATAATGCACAGCAGCAATTAGTAGCCGTTTTAAATCCATCTTGGCACTTTTTCCTACTTTCCTAGTGCAACCTAGTTGTCTGTAAACTTGGGGTTGGACAATTAGCCACACATAGAGCTGTAAAGAGACTGTAGCTTTGCAGGCAGGTTAAAATTCAAGGTGATAATTCTGAGTTTTCAGCGTCTCAGCTGAAGGCTTGCAGTATCGTCCTTACAAAATACAAATAGGTTAAATGGCCTCTTAACTGTCTCCCGTATGGGAAGCAAGAATTAAGTGGTTTCTGTGTCACTAATCAATTTGTTTTGTTACTCTCATAAATTTACATTTCTCTGCAGCAACAAAGCCTTGTCTAACTACAAAGGGTGCTTAAAAGCAACTGCTATTTTTCATTAAGAGGGAACACAAGATAAAGCAAACCATTTACTTGGGCTAATACAAACCCCTCATTTTTTCTCCATAAATTCTGCATTAAGCTTCACTAATGCTGATGGGAATTAAGCACGTGTATGGTAAAGAACAGACCTCTGAGGCTGCAACAAACTCACTCACAAACAAAACGGATGATGTTTGCTGCTGATACTCTTCTTTCCCTGAGGCTGACCGAACTGTTTGGCCAGAGCGCATATCATGACAAAGCAAGCAGTATTTATAGTCGCATTAGGAGGCTTATAAACTCGGAACCAGTGCAGCAGTTGCAGTGTTAAAAGTTCTGGCTATTTTGTCTCAGTTTTATGGCCCTGAAGATGTCGCATCTAGAAAAAAACAGGACATTCGTTCTTGAAGAAGAGTTGGGAAGTGAAATAACTCTTATTTCTTATTTCGTTAGTTTATAGAGTAGAAGTTAAGGTAGAGGATAACTGACTTGCCTAGGGCACGATGCAGTTCTGTTGCAGAACTGTGGAAGACAATCGTGTATCTGAGTGCTTCTCTTGTGTCTCAGTCACTGCGCTTTGCTGCTGACTGGATGAGTGGTTAAAGACCAAAAAATAAAAAGCTTATATAAAAGTACTACTGTACCAATCAGGTTCTGTCCACCCATTCTCAAATACTGAAGTCCATTTAAATGAAGTGTGCAGAAGCAGCTTTTTAACTTGTAGTAAAAAGTAGTTTAAATATGTGGCCTGCTATTTCTGGCATATATGCTATCAGATGCTGTTTTTCCATATGTGCTTGAATAAGTGAAATTAGGCCTATATAAAAGAAATACAAGAACCTCACTTTGAGCTATGAATAGCAGATGGAACAGTATTGGAGTTGACATACTTGACTTTTCTAGCTTTATGCACAATATTCCCTCTTATTCGATCATTTTGTAATATAAATTGAGCAGGTCTGTAGGGTTGTCAAGACAATATAGGCTGTAAGAAACTTGAATGGCCATAGCTGAAGAGATGTTAGAAAATACTTCTGTGCTGAGAGCATTGAAAATGAGCTGAAGTTCAGTTCAAAATTTTAAGGGGTATTTAAATTGTAGAAATGGTGAATTTTTACTTTGCATTTTATAGCACGTTTTCATTTGAATGCATTAAAATGCATGCCAGAGTGTATTCTGATTCACGTTGTAACGGCCCTGACTACATGCTTCTGGAAAAAAACATCCCTGTAGTGAATAGGAGACTTTCCTAAATTCCTGCTCAAGCTGCTTGGGTTTAGTTAGTAGGTATAAAGTTTTGCTTTGCTGGCAGCGCTCTGGTTTGGGTTGTGTGGAAATGCTATGGATTGCCCTTTGCAAAATCTAGACAAAATCCCCAAGCCTTGATCCAGCTCAGAAGCTCTTGGGGTCCTGGCCCAAACACCAGGGCCATGCTCTGAGGTGCTTGCTGTGCCTTTCTGTATTGAACACTGTGAGGCTGAATTTCAGTACTGCGAGATAGTTGTTACCTATTCTGATGTCTTTATAGAGGAAAGCTGTGCAGCAGCTTCTCAGGCCTTCATAAAACATGTCTATGGTGGTGATACCTAAGCAATCCATTTGGAAGACTGCTGTTTCTGGCCAGGGTTGTGTTCATACTTAATCTTTCTATGAAAAGTGTTTTCTCTGAAAATGCGAAGTCATTAAAGGGAATGAGGAGAGAGATGAACATAATGAGCCATAGAATTATATGGAAAAACAGGTATGGGTTTTTTAGTTACATATATTGCTGCTTTTTTTCTGGCAGTCATCAGATCCCTTTGTATTAAAAAAAATGAACAAACTTGACAAAGACAAAAACACTTTTCTTGCTTCACCTACTTCATATTTATAGCTTCCAAAAATTCAGTTTTACTGCTCTTAATAAGCTGGCACCACAACGCGATGTTTAAAGTCTCTTAATAGAAGAACATATGAAAGCTACTGCAACCTTTTGTCTGTTTGTGCATTCCTACTAACAGCTAATGTACTTTAACCTGCTTGTTGCTTTTAGTATTTTGCCAGCGGGATTTGCAGAGGATTTTCTTTAGCTTTTCTTCCTTGACGTGAAGAAAAAGATGTTTTCAGATCTAACTATTTTTGGACTTGAAGGTGCCTCTGGCATTGCCAAATGATTTTTTTTCTTTTTATATTGAAGTACTAGAGAAGTGATTGACTGAAAATTTGCTAACATGTCAGACTTCTGATTTGGGTTCAAACAACAGATCTTTGCAGCTTGAGTAAGAGAAAACAGTTTGTAGTTGCATGTGTGTAGACATTAAGCATTAGATGGGTTTTTTAAAAACCCTACATTATTTTGTTTCTCTATTCTTCTGGATTCATTTTGAAGAAATGAGACTACTGCTTGACCTGTCTTGCAGAGAAATTAATAGTTCTCTTTGGAAAGATGTGTATGATTCCCATAAGTAAATATTAAGTATCTATGGCACAGCTACATTGCAGAGCTGGGAAGAGTGAGCTGCTTATCACCTTATATGTGGCTCTGCCTAAAGTATCCCTCCCTAAAGTAGGAGGGATTTCTAGGAATTTCATCCATTATTTCAGCATCTTCTGTACCTGTATCTTCCCTTCCTGACCACCACCTATTTTCCTGTTCTCCACAGTTGGTCTTTTTGTTGGAACTGCTCATGCTGCAGTGTCCCCAGTTGAGTGGCATGTGTATGCTCCAGTACACGCATTTCTGAACACTGTTTCAGGTCCCCAATATAAAAGGCTATATAACCGTCAAGACCATGGCATTAAAACTAAACCTGGTAGAAAATACCCTTCCTGGCGTTTCAGAGCAAAGAATTCTGGTCTTACTTCCAAGTATGTCCTGTGCTGGGGATCTATTTCAGGCCTTCAAAACATGAGTCCTTATGTCCCGGAAACAATCTATTATAAACTATGACAGTACTGCCCTTATAAAATGTGTTTTAAAAGATACATAAAAGTCTAGAAGTAATGTGCAAGCAAAGTACATTTTCCCTTTGGGATGTCATAATTATTTTGGAGACTTAATTTGTCATGTATTCCCTGCTGGGTTCTTGAAATATTAGTTTGCTTTCTTGAGGTTTCTCTGATGTGCAAGGGCAAATTTGGGTATTTGATCCTCTGGCTATAGCTGCTATTGATATGACAAATAGGTCCATTTGTGTTTCTCATCATGCTGATAATGTAGTATTCAGATCCTTGGTGACAAACAAACAGATATCTTCATTGTGGAAGAAAATCAGAAGTCTCTTCAAAAAAAGCTGAATGTTTATATTTAATTTTTCAGTCATTATACTTTAAAATGTAACATTTATCTTGGCATTCCGTCTCATTCCGTACTCTTGAAGGCCCCTCTCTCATTTATTACTGTTAGCATACCAGAACAAATGTCTTTCAGATGTGAAAAATCAATCATCTCAAAAAACGTCTCCAGTAGTTATTTGGGTGGATTAATGCAAGGTGTTGGGAGAGTAAGGTTGAAATGAAATGTCATAATTGAGCAGTGCAAGTCACCAGAGAAATAATAGTCAATTGATCACGGTTCCAGCTTGAGAAGCTTTTTAAAAAACAAAACAGGAAAGAAAAAAGCCCAACCTTGCCAAAAAAACATAAGGAAGAAACTTGGTTAGTGATCTACAATACATTAGATGCTGGAATGAGCACCCACTTAGCGAGTTAAGATCACTGAATACAGGATGCGGTTCTTTACTTTTCAGATTTCTGGTTGTTGGCCCTGATTCTGTTTTCAGAGCTACTTCATAGCCTCTGGAAAATAGAAAATGTAGGCCAGTAATAGACTTAGTCTGTAATCAAGCCCAAAATCTCTTATCAACTCCATGTAGCTTTAGCATCTGCAGGGGAGAAGATGAGTAGTGATGGTCTTCTCAAATGACAGTTGTAGATAAATAATAAATATTTTTTTTTTACTAAGAGTTTAAATTAGTTGTCTACGAATACTGAGAGTTTTAGCTGATTTGAGGTAGGACAAATCCTGCCTGTGTAGCCAAGGGGAGGTTGTCCAGCTACCAAACCAATTGTAACAGATCTTTCTTTTTCCCCTTTAAAAAGCCAAAAAAACCCTTACCAATGAGAGATCACACACATTTACACAATTCTCTGCATAGTCAATTAAAATTACGGAGAACACATCGCTAACTCCTGCCACGTGCTGACTGTTGTCTTCAGTGACTAAAGCTTCTGCGAAAGATAGGAGGAGGGTCATTAATATATTAATAAAATAATGTCATATTAAAATAGCATATTTTGAAAGGAGAGGAACTTTATTATACAAACACAACCTCTTCCTGCAGTATTCTAATGGTCTTAATTTAGTACATGGATTATTTTTCCCTTTGCAGCACACAGATAAAACTGGAGAACTGAGCAATATGTACCCCTGTTAAAGTTTCTGGAGCATTTTCAAAGAAAGAAGGAACATCTTTTTCTAGTATGTATGGATCAAACATGGAAGGTGATTTGAGGAGAAGGAATCTTTTTGAAAGCTGAATGGGTTTGCTTTTGGAAGAGGGGAGACATAAAGTGCTAGTAACGCTTGGAAACCTTGAGATTTTAGGGCCACAAAAAACCATGATGCTCTTGTAATACATAAGGCTCCACCATAGTATATCCATTGCAGTGAATCTTAGAGACCTGAGAGGAGGATGTTTTGCATTTTGTTTTTTTAAAATAACTCATGTCACTGGCTGTTATAAATTAGCTTAATTTGCATTGTAATGAGCCATTCGTTTTCCAGAAAGTGTCAGTGAGGGTAAAGTGTCTGTATTCAAACCACCCACAGGTCACATTCTCTGAAATTTGAGCGCTTTTGTCGAAATTGGGAAACTAATTATTAAATGTCAGTTGTCATTGCTGCAAAATCCACGACCGTAAGAGAAACAAGATTCTAATATCAAACACAAAGTGGGAAAGATGTTTCAAAGTTAAACCTGAGTTGAAAGGGAGTAGGGAAAAAAGCACATAATTCAATAGTATTTTCACATTAATTCCTGGAATTGAGTTATACCCTGTGCAAAAAAGGGTAGGGAGAGGTAAATAAGGGAGTGATGCAAGGCAGGGGAAAAGAGAAATGTTTATTTGGGAGCTCAGTACTATCTTTTTCTCGGTATACAAGTTTCACAGTATGAGTTTCTCCTACCTCTGAAGATCCATTCTGGGGGTGGACAATTAGGTCAAAATTCAGTGTTTGCCCAGGCCGATAGGACAGCATTTTGTTAGCGATTAATTGCCAATATTCTGCTTATGTTCACCACGTTAACTTGCATGAGGAGAAACTTTGGAGTTTAATAGTATATAATCTATGTAATATTAAGGCTATAAACTAAACTTGTTAAAAGTTCCCAGGTTACTTCCTCATTCTATCAGGAATATTCAGGGGCAAACCCTGGTCCCATTGAATTAAGTGGTAAAATTAATGTCAAGTCTGAAGTCAGAATTTCTTTTTCTTTAATCCTTCCACAGTTATAGAAAACTGAACTGTTCAATACAGTGTATCTTCAAGCCATTAAAAAAACTGTTACTGTGCAGGCTTCTCTTGATGATAAATGATTAAATTAACTGAGAAGGATGTGCAAGTTTGCTAAATGCTGATTTTTTTTTTTTTTTCTTCTTCCTTGCCCTCGATTCACTTGAATGTGGATGGGTCCTTTTAACTGTGATATCCCCTGCTTTAACTCTGAGATCTGCATTTGTTGGGGAACCTCCTCAGAGAGCACCAAGTGATCTGGTTTTTTAATTCTGTATTAATTTGGATTCAACATTGTCCTGCCAGCAGGCCTAAAACAATAGGCCTGTGCAGCCAGACGTCACACTTCAAAGTGTCTCCTTCAAGGTGAACCGTAGCTTCTGTTTATGAAAAGCATTTCTAAATTGGCAAAGATGAAACAATGAAATCCAAAACCACTAACAAATTAAATAGTTTTGTTTAGATGGTAAGTAATTCAGTATGGATCATTAAAATTAATTAGAACTGTGTGCTTATTTTGAAGCTGTAAGAATTCAAAGCAGATGGGATTTTGAAGGAAAGGATAATCATCCTTTCCGTAGCTTTCAAGAGTTTTAAAAATAACTAAGTGACTTTGAATAACACTCAGTCCAGTAAGGTTCCTTCAGCTGGTGTACTAGTACTGAAGTGATGCCTTTCCCTTCTGTATAGCATCTCTTCAGATGCTTCACTGAGTTTTCTAATGTGCAGTTAAAGGACAAAGCTTTTGAAAATATTAATCTTCTAATTAATAAACATGGTATTTTAGAAGTTTATCAGGAGAGTTCAATTAGAGAATACACACTATTGTGGAAGAGACAATGGTATGTGAGCTGAAGCAATGATTTAAGCAATATAATAAGGGACTGGGTATGTAAGAACATTAAGATGCCTTACTTGGTCTTGGCTGGATTAGGTGCAAACTTGTGCTTTCTTCCAGTGTACCATTGCCAGGCCTGGCTCAAGGAGTTGAAGTTGTAAGGTTGGATGAAGGCAAATGTGCAAATTGTACAGGTGCTTAGTAAGTGAAGAAGAGTAATAACAAGCATCATTTAGAATACCCACTTAACTATTTTCTGGTTTAGCATTCATACCACTCCAACTTTCAAATGGCCATTCTGTAATTTTCAGATGTTTTGTCCTGGCAGCTAGTATGATAAAGGGCATCAAAATTGTTCTTGATAGGTAGCATGAGATATGGATCTCTTACAAGTCTTGGAGGTAGCAATGGGTGTCCATGGGAGTGTGACATGTGGACTAAGAATGCCTGGTCATACCCCAATCAGGTGGGGACTGGGAAGCAGTGTGGTTGTACTGGAGTACAGTCAGTGCACTGGATGTGTGAGGAAGCCTTGAACCTAGGTCCCATTTGAACTTATTCCACCATTTGTTCCATTTGGTGGTGTTTTCGTTTTCTTCTTCAGTGCCTGTAGAGGAAGCTGTTGCTGTAGGGTGATGGTGTGAGCTGTCACTACATAGATACTCACTGACTCCCCAGAGGACCAGAGATCATAAACTAGAACTTTAAAGGTAAATCAATAGCTCCTATAATCTATTAATTGATACCATGTAAGTTTAAAGGGAACATTCAGTTGAGCCAGCTAGCCAAATGTTAGTGGGGAGCCCTGGGAAGAGCAGAGTTCTAAAATACAACAGCTTTTACAAATGAAGCAGCAGGTTAGCCCAGGCAATTTCCTTTTCAGTGTGCTTGCATCATCTTTTTTAGTCTTTTTTTGTGGAAAAAAGTCTCGATTCTTCTGTTTTAAATAGTCTGTACAGCTAGTACTCCTTTAGTGTGTTGGGAAATAAATCTGGCAGAAGAAAGATCAACTTAATTCTACTTTTAGAAAAAGATATATTAAAGGTAATTCAACTGGAGGCTTTTTCACTTCCAGTACCTCAGCTATCAGCTTGAACTGTGGAAGTTTACAGGAACTTGACCCTACATAGGGTTGGTATTTACCAGTTTGGAAAGACTAGGGAAGAGGAGTTTGAATTCCATGTCATTTGAGAGCCTATACTAATACTGTATTTCCTTATTGTTTTATGGGGCTACGTAGTGTAAGTGTGAAAGGTTATCAGTTATGACACCCCAACTTCTGTTTGTGAGAAGTGTTAAAAGATGTGATACGGGTGAATTGTACAAAGAAATATGACCCAAGGGTTGGGCTTGGCTTGTTCCCTGTTGATCTTTGGTGAATGTCTGTCGTCATCCGTGAACCTGTTCAGTAGTTTCCCTAATGTCATGGATGATGCAATGGAGTGTGTACTTACTAAATCTGCAAGTATTTCAGGCTGGACTGTGAGCGCAGTGGAAGGCAGGAGTAGAATTTGATGTCTTAAACAAGGGGAAAGAACCCCCAAAGTTGGTTGACATTCAGCATGCACAGGATGTTGTGCTACCAGCTTTAAATGGCAGAAATCTGCCACCTGAAGAGCAGATGGGCAGGAGGGCTACAGGCAGGGATCTTGGCATTAAAGCAGATGACAAGCTGTTGAGAAGTCAATGAGATCCTCTTGTTACACAAGAAGACACCTGATTTGAAGGTATAAACAGGGCAATGGCCCCCCAGAGGTACCCGGTAGTTCTCACAAACTCTGTTCAGCTTTGGCAAAGTCTCAGCTTAGCACAATGTGCCAGTTGGGAAAGAGTTACCATCTGATGAAAACCTAAAGGAGACGGATCAGATTTCTAGAAAACATGACTCTGCTAGGTATGAACAAATGTTTAGCCTGAAGAAAAGAATAGAGGAGATGTAAAACTATTTAAAATACTCAGTCTTGCAGTAAAGAAAAAAGGAATAGTCTGTTTTGCCTTGGAAGAATAAGGTGAGCGGCAACAAAATTAAAGCCTGGGGAAAACTGCCCATTTATAAGAATAGCAACCTAGTGGAATAAGGCAACACAGGAAGATAATCTTCAGGAATATTTAAAGATGGTTAGAAATACATCTTTAGTTAATCTTCTTTTAAAGCAGGGAAATGATTTCCCTAAATTCCCAGCAGCCCTACTCTCAGCCTGGGTGCTATATCCTGCCTCCATTCGGTGTGAATGGGGTTTGTGTCCTGGCACATTGCTGGGAGAAAACGTGTGAGAAGATGCCTGGATTTGGACTTGGTGAGATTTAGTCGCTTTGCAGGTTAGATGGAGAAGAAATGCAAGTGCTTACATCTCTTACAAGTGGTAACAGCTTTTCTCACAACTGAAGATGATCTCTTGTAGCTTCGTAGGAGAGCTTTCTGCTGCAGTGGATTACAGCCCTGATGTGTGTAGCCATCCTGAGACACTATGAAGTTGTGACATGCAAATGCATATCGGTAGGGAAAACTGGCTTCTTAAATACATCTTTGCTAACACCAAGAGAGTGTAGTAAGCTACAAAACTTATGAAGAAGTGCTGACAGAATAAATTTGGTAGCCTTGCCCACAGATGAGCTCCTGATGGGCTCCCCACAATCAGTCAGAAATTCTAAAGGTAGCTTGAAATGGATTGTTTTTATTTCATTGAAGAATATGAGATGAAGTTCATTACAAATACAGCAAGTAAGAAGGGTCAGACACCTTGCTGCTTTGCTGAAGAGTCTGATTAATCAACTGTTGATCTATAGTGAGAGAGAATGTAATTAGAAAAATGGATTAACTGTAAGTAAGCTTAAATCACACGGTTTAAAGAATTGTATAGAAGAAAATCCTCTCTCACAAATTACATTCAAAATAATTTAGGTTTTGTGAGCAGGATGCTTTTCCTTTAGAGATAAAGCTTTGTCTGCATTTAAAAGTCTATGTTAGCAAGTAAGCGTGGTGATGAGCATGTCACCCTTCTGCAGCATGGATGTTCCTCTACTGGCAGCACTGGCAGGACAGGGAGTGAGCGTATCAGTGTAAAGCATCTGTAGAGTGCAGCCACATCTGTCATTGTAGTGATAAAGACAAAACCATTTTAGTGGGGAAAAACTTGGAGGGAAAAAAAACCAAACACCAAAACCTAAAAACACCCACCAAAAAAACCTCAGCAACAAAATATCTTCCAGCCCAAACTCAACCAGCAGCAAAGTGCTGTGCTGCCTCCTATCCAGAGTGACTGTGCCCCTAAGAGCTGTATAGCTTGGGAGTGGGAATAATACTATGTGGTGGAGACTGGGGAGCAGCTTTATCTCTGTTCTCCTGGGCCCAGGAAATGTGCAATTTGAGGTTACAGTTTTTGTGACTCTGAGGTGCTATAAATGTAGGAGGGAATGTAATATGGATAGTGTGTGACTAGAACTTAAGAGTCTTTTCTTACCTGTTCTCTATCTCTAAACCATGGCAGCTCCCTCTCCAGCAGAGAAAAGAAGTGGCTGTTTTCTCTGCTTTCTCATTTCTTTTCTTTGCCTTGTTTACCTTGAAGCTTGCTGGCTTTCGGAAGGCAGATGGGTGTCTCTTACTGAGAGAGAAAAGTGTTCATTTATTTGCCTCTTCTGAACACGAACACGGGGATGTAAATGCTATGCTACCTGATGGAGAGGCAGCATTGTGTTTTGCCTCCTCTCTGACCTGAGGTGATGTGGGGTGTCCTGTGCGGAGCCCCTCCCTGGTGAAGGCTGCCATTATGCAGTGAGCAGCCAAGCTGTGGAGAGTTTAGAGTCACAGGTGCAGCAGTTAAAGCAGCCAGCAGGAACCGAAGCACTAATTTTGCTCGATGAAAGACCTGAAGGACTAGCTTGTGAGCTATTTAAGCTAAAAGCTGTAGGAGGCTCAATTGGCTGTCTCTCTGTCTCAGGACTTGACTTACATT
>JAVSBS010014067.1:164309-205460 GCA_033124195.1 Coracias cyanogaster
GTGTTTTTGGAAGCTTAGCCCAACTTTCTGTTGTCAATAAATGTTTAATTTTACCCGTTTTGCATTTGATATGCATCATTTCTCTTCAAGCCTAACCTACTTAGTCAGTGACAACATCCAACCCTTTCAGTGTGTTGCTTTCTCAGTTAGCAGCACAGAAGTAGCTGTGGACTGCAAAGCCTTGCTGGTTACTAATGTGTGACTGAGCTCTTTTTGTGCCTTGCAGGATTTTTTTGTTGTTGTTTCTGTTTGTCATTTGTTCCCCCAACTATCTTACAGCAGGAGCCTTGTTTTATGTGCTGATGGCAGGACATCTTCCTCACAGCCTGTTTCCTCACATGCTTCACTTATCTCACCGCTTTCCCAGACTCTCTTGCCCTTTTCTTTCTTTGCCTTGCAGTGACCTTCTCATCTTCCCCCTCTCACCCTTTTCTATTGTTCCTTTCTCTTTTGGGGGATTTTTTTTCCTGTTTTGTTGCATCTCCCTTGGCTGTTCTCTACTCCCCAGTGACTCCATGTGTTTGTGATTGTTTGCCAAGCGCAGGACATCCAGTGGGGTTGGCCAACACATGTTTTTGCAGCTGCTGTGTGAATCCAAAAGGGACATTTTGGGTATAGAAGCTGCTGTCTACTTGCCACTCTGTATGCATGAGTTATCATCCCAAGCATGGACCCCCTATGAGAGCTGAGGGAGAATGGGAAAGGGATTTTGAAGCGGTCAGCTCTTTATCCATAGTTTAGGGATTATGCCCACAGTGGGTGGGTTAGATAACGCAACTTCCAGAAGTTTTATCTCCCCTGTACTTGACAGTGCTAAATTCCAGTAGGATTTCAAACAGTGAACATACTTTTGTACTGAAGTTTAAGTCAGTTACAGGTTAGATTAAGCCACTTTCTGTAGGGAGGGAAAGTATGCAAGGATCTTTAAAGGTCACAGAGTGGGAGGCGATCAGAAGAACAGACGGTGCTTGCAGCTGTGTGTAAGCACCAGGGGAAGATAGTTGTATGGGCTGACTCAGGGCAGTGGGATTTCATGGTTCCAGGTTTCTGTTTCCTTGTAGCTGTAGAGGTTGGTGGATTAATGGTGAGAGCTCTCAACTTGTTACAGTTTTTCAGTAGTTTGCTGCCCTGGCACGTTTAAGCCTTTGGAAGTATTAGGTGTTGTTAAAGTGACTGATTTCTGAAAACTCTTAATATAAGGAGAAGCCATCCAGTGTGATAGATCCAATATGGAAGGTGGGGTTGGGGTGAAGGGGAGTGAAATACAATGAATGGCTTTGAGACTTGAGCCAACTGATGCTAAATAGAGTTCTACTGCACCTATGAGCTAGTATTAAAATCACAGTTGGAAATCCTAAAATGTAGTGGCCATGGATTGCTCTTAAGGTAGATATGTTTTTGTCCTGGTCTGCTCTTCAACTGAATAGTCCTTATTTTGCAAGGGCTTGATAGCAACTGCAACAGTTTCCTACTTAGCAAGAAGCTCTGGACGGTGGGATTCAGGTTCAGATTCCCTTTAGCTTTATTCTACCCAGGCCTCCTGTGAATTGTTCTCCTGTTTTGATTCCAAATTAAGACACTGTGTTCCAGAGAGAAGATAATTGTGAAAATTCAAAGTGTAATTTCTCTCTATCTCAAATGCAGTGTGAACAGCAAACCCGGTGGCTTTTCGTGTGGGGTTTGGGCTTTTCTCTGCCAGCACAAAAGATTTCTAAAGTATACTGGGAGATATGCAGCTGCTTAAAATGTAAAAAAAATGAGAGACGTTTTCTATGAAGTCACATTTGTTATCTTACTGTTTTCTTTAGTTGCAGACATTATTTCAAATGAAATCTGGATGTAAGTCTCTGGAGCTGCAGATATTTAATTACTATTTTCAAGACATCCCAGTAAAATCAAAATTCAGTGTGATTTGTGATTGCTTAACTGTGCAATGTGCCGTATTGAATCATAGTTCCTATCATATTTTTCAGCCAAGAATTCTGTTCATGGTAATGGGGATAAAGTAATTGCACATCCTAAGGGGTTATAGTAGTTTGGACTTGATAGCTTTTGGTTCTTCCTTCCTTTATAATGTTTTTTTTTTTTGACATTTAAAGTGGATAGGCCAGACAGCTACATTGAGTCAGATTTTTCCTGCATTTTTTTAAATAGGAAATTTTCTTGTTTTCTCATTTTCATTAAAATGTGGTTAATTATATAATTGACTCATTCCACTGTTTAGGGAAGACTTTTTTACAGTTTCGGTTAACATATCCCATTGTCTTCTGCTGAGGAGTTAAAGGGGAGCCTTAACATCACATTGTTCAATGGTTGGATGTGGTTTTTTTTCCATTTCCCTATTCTATTCTGTTTCTTGATCGTTATTGAAATAGAATTGCTGGGGAAAGCGTGGAAATGTCATGTCTGTGCTATGTACACCAAATCTGGCGTATGTCAAAAAAAGGCTGAAGTTCTGACATTCTGGCGAGCTAAATGGCTCAACATATCTGTGCAATTATTGCTGCTGCGTTGAGGGGGAAGAGGGGAATGTTGGTCTGCTGACCTTGTAAGTGCAAGGTTAAATCCCCCTCTGTGCTGACTCAGACAGGGGATGGTGGCAGCCGATTAGGCAGCCATGTGTGCCCGTCCACCTGTAGTGTTAGAGCTAGCAAATTAAATCACACTGTGTAGAAATGACAACCGCTTCGTCTTGCAGGCCAGCAAACGTCAGCTCTAATGGAAACTCATGTGCAAGAAGCCAGGGATTTTTGGGGGGTGGGTGTGTATCCTTTTTTCTCAATAATATATAACATTAAAAAAAGGTGGGGGGAACAACCCCAAAAATCAAACCAAACCAACCCCTAAACATATCCAAAGCTAGAATTCAGTGTGGTTTTACTTTACAAAAAAATCTGATCATCAGGTTTTCTAGACAACAGAAAAAAATAAGATTTAGAATATGCAGTGCTGTCTTCAATGGACTTTTGCTCGCATACAAAAGATGATAAAGGAAGAAATCAATGCAAAACCATTCTAGTAACTAAATGGATCCCTATTAGTTTTCAGGCAATTGATTTTTTTAGTAGGCATTTGTGTATGTTAGCTGCTCTTTTGCTGGGAGTGAGGTGGTATTTCCAATTAGATTTTTAACTGTCAATGATTTACTAAGCATGTTATGTTATTGATTATGTTCCACACAAGGAACAGGCTGGGGGCGGAGGAGGAGTTGAGAAAAAAGTCTTTTTCTGGTCCAGGTAAAGGCTGAAGCTTTCTGTTAGCCATTGTTACAGATGACTTCTCTAATATGTTGATTTTTCCCAGTGCCATTGCTTTTCATTATTAGGTTTGGGTTTCTGGAAAAGTTTATACTATAATCAATTTGGCTTCATGGAATATTCCACTGTATCATTTTCGTGAGATCATGTAAAGAGTAGAAGAGGAACAGTTTCAAATTTTACTTTTGGGTTTTATTGCTTTTTAGGTTGTAGTATCAGTCCTGATTAGATTTGGTCAAATAAACTCAAGGCTACTGTGTTGGAGCTGTGATGCATAATGGAATGCATGAGATTAATCCATTTTCTTACTCTAGGGCACAGCCGGTAACTCTGCCCCTTTTAAGACTTGTATTCTTAAAATATCATTAAAAAGAAAATAACACTTTGTATTCATATCTTACCTGCTAAGGCATTTGAGTCTCACCAAATGGAACCGAATTTGTAAGCCACTAAAGGTGACTAAAATGACAGTGGTGATAGCTGGAAAGTCTTGCATTGCAGTAAACTAAGTCTATTGATCCTGAAATGAAAGTTCAGTGGAAAAGCTGATGGAAAAAGTAGCAGAGCACAAAAGGACAAGCTGCACAACAGATTCGGATGAACTGCCTGGCTGTGAACAACCATGTGAAAGAAATGCTAATGCAAACAATGCAGAAGAAGAAACCGTAATGGAAAAAAATACCGTCAGTGTTGTGACTTCTTCAGTGTATGTTTAAGAGATGTTTTCCCATGGAAAACGTGTTAGTGGTTAGTCAGACTCAAGCGTTTGGCACTAGCTGTGAAAGCAGGGGTGGAATACCGAAGGCTGCTCTGCAGAACCTGCTCCTGAGTATGTAATATCTGGAAGTCCAAAACTTCCATAGTTTTCTATTAAAAACACTTTGCATGTGAACATGCCACTTGATCATAATGTGTATTGAAAGGCAAATGCAATCCAAGTCCATTATAGTGTATCACTGGTACAGTAAGACAATGTCAACTCCAAAGAAATTTTGAAAATAGCTGAACGGCAGCTATAGAGAGGATGCAGATTTCTGTACCTTGTTAACGCAGACGTGAACATGTGGCTTACAGAATGTAAAGAATTCGACAATGGGAAGGATGCCCTTTAGAAATATAATTGACTTTCTTGAACTGAAATATAGGAAAAACTGACGTGGCATCTAACAATTTCAGGCAAGTCAGTTGTATTGATGAGTGAATCACTCATGCTTCCTCAGAGATGTACCTCTGAGTTTATAGTCTCGCTGTATATGCAAAAGGATGAAGTAGTTTCCCTGCAAACTTGACTGAACAAGCAGGAACAATCAGGGGATAACTCTGAGAACAGTGATTGAAGTTGATGAGGGAAGATGTCCAGCATGGAAGAGATGCCACATGGGACATGTTATGGTGGCCTTTCAGAAAAAGGTGGCAAAACGCAAGGAACAGTCGGAAGAGCAATTTTATTGTCAGCATTAAAAATGAAAAAATGATGTATTCATTTTCTCTCAAATCGATCATACAACGTAGCTGGTCTCCCATAAGACCACTGAGTTTTCTGAATTCTATCTTGCACTAAAAATAAGGAGGTAGAGAGATATAGGGAAAATGATGCCCAGAGCTGTCAACAACAACAAAATCCTTAACCCAAAATAAAGATACTGATGTATCTGTAGCTAGTTGCTAAAAGGCTAGCATCACACAGTCTCATAAAATTGCATAAAATATACACTGCATGAAAAACGGTTGTGATATGAATGAGGCGTTTTTGTGAACTGCAAAGAGAATCTGGATCTTGCCTTCAAGTCACATCCAACCAGTACAGTCCGAGAGGCCTACTGTATTTGTGATCTGGGTTTAGACTGTTATACAGGGTTTAAGTGGTTTTATGACTGAAGTTTGAAATTTAAGGGGAAAACTTAAATTGGAGTTGGGGAAGAAATAATTGTTCTGAAGTGTTTCAGCTCGCCAGTCTTCTGGCCACCGCAAAAGCTCCCTGGTGCCCCAGGTTTTGGTTTGTTTTTTCAAGTACTGATCCACTTCTGTTTTTCATAAGCGCTTCTTGATCTTGTACGTATTCACAGTGAACTTCATTTGCACCGTACATAAACTATGCAGCCACAGAATGGTGGAGAAATGTGTCAGGGTTTATTTTTAAAAATGCTTTTCAGTCTTCATATAAACAGTCTGGGATGATCAAAATGAAAGACAAAGCCTAACCCAGATGAAGGGTCAGCATCTGTGTAAACTTGAATGCCAAGCACATGTATGGCTGGATCATATCTTCCGCAGGAATATATGTTGTTTATCATATGGCTTTACAGCATTTAAAAAGAGCAAAAACAACCCAAGGAAATATTAACCCTGAATCTCTCATTTTAACTTCCATGAATATATTTGCATAATAAACAAGTCAAAGTTGACAGCAGATGAAATGCAGTCAGAAATCCTAAAATGGCCATCTACATACCTAGGACTGAATTGCACAACTAGTTCGTGGCTCAAGACAACCAAATCAAGAGCTATGATGTGTTCCCTATCATGCTATAGCGTTCATACATGTTTAACCTATGCCATTCTGCACTTTCACTTTTCTGTAGGAATTTTAAGTGCAGAAAAATTAACCTGTCGTTCAGCCTCTCTGTTGTGTATTAATATAGGCGAGCAAAGAAAATGCACAGAACATGTTAGGGAAACATTTTGAATGAATTCTGCTTTAATTGGAGAGGATTCTAGTATAAAAGCATGATAACAAAGTTCAGTGCTTTAATATCTAAAATTAGCTATCACTGTAAGTGCTAATTGAGTAGAAATGTGTTTTCAAAAAGCTGCTGGGAAATGTATGTTCACATGATGGCTCCTCCTCTGAAACAGCTCTGCTTTTATCCTTGAAGGGTATTGCATCAGCACAGATCAAAGCCATCAGACATATGCTGCTTTACAAATAATGTATCTATTTTCTTTTTCTTCTAAAAGATATGCCAAATAAAGAGACTTATTAAGCTTTTCAAGACAATTTGAATAAGATGCAACTTGTCGGTGGTGTTGAGCTGCCAAAAACAAATGATATAATGTCAACATTAGAAGAACAAACTATTGCCCAAACAGTCTGTTGGGGTTTTATGCCAATCAGACTGCACAATATTTCTTTCTTGAATACGGTCTGTAACTCTGTGATAACTCCCTCAGACAGATAAAAATACTTGAGGTAGATCTCAAGCACTTGTGTGACTTGGGTCATGGCAGAGTAAAGGGTCCACGTTACATCTGTATAGCTCAGGCAGCGTTGATGCCTGCGTAGCCAGCCTGGCTTTTTGGTGAGCCCGGTGCATCTTCTTTGCTGCTTCTGGAAGTGCAGACAGAATGCAGGGGAGTGACACAGCTCTGAGAAGTCTGTTCAACATCCAGCTGTATGAAGTATGAGTGGAAATGGATCATAATAAAATTAAATTCCACTGAGCTTGCCTTTGGTGTCTCTTGCCATGTACGTACAAGTAGCAGAGGAAAATCATGAGCTATCATCCTTCAAGGATTTATTTCCCCCCCCTGCTCTCCCCTCCTTGCATCGCATTCAGCCACAGCATTCAGAAGACAACTAAGCACCCAGATTATGTGTTATTTACATAGATCAACAGAAAGGAAAATAAAGCCTTTGCTGTTGCGGCTGCTGCATTTGTGAGACTCTGCAGCCACATTAAGATGTCTTCTCTTGTTTAAAATATAAGATGGGAAGGGAAAAGATGAACTGCTGGCTTGAGCAGAGCTGTGCTAACATGGTAAATGTGATAGCTGTCCAGACAGATCTCATTTTAATTCTTTGCAGAGGTTATAAGGAAGCATAAGGAATTTATAAACTTAGAAGTAATACGGCTTGAGCTTGTGATGGCACAAATTGGCAGTTGGTGCTGATGAGATGTATAGCTGGACAGATGAGGAGAAAATGACTGAAGGGATGAGGGAAATGTATGGCTATAAGGCAAAGCGTGTGGTTTTGTACGGAGATGCATTAGTTTCATTTCCCAGCAGCAATCAGTTCAGAGGAGCAAAGTATTTCAATTACTCTATTACAGATAATGTCTGAAACTGTCTTTAAAAATTAAGTAAAAAATCTGATTGGTTTAGTCGAACTCTCTAGAAGCTTAAACATGAAATCTTGTTACTCTGCAAAATTTCCCAACCTCTTTCCTGTGTACGTAGTTTTGTTACGGTAGGATTTCTGACAAGATTTGGCTTACTCACTTGACTCTGTTTTGCAGAGTGAAAGGCGGTGTGAAAACATGAGCTCTTCAAAAGAATTTCTAAACAAAATCAGACTTCCGGGGGGTGGGGGGGAAAGGGAAAAATAATGGCACAGGCTGAATGTCCTGAAGGCTGTAATGCTTGTTTGGCGTTTGGCATCTGGTTTTTCAGGACAGAAAGCAGAATGGGTTCAGAGAGGCAGATCTGGAACTGGGAAATCTGACTTCTGTGCTATAAAGGTAGCCCGATTCTTCTCCAGGATTAGAGCTTTTAATGATGATTAAAAATTTCTAATACCCTGGACTTTGGAGATGTTCCCCAAACATGTAGACTAGGAAGGGATGATGGTTTTAGTCCAGATTTTTGATGTATGTGTATTCCAAAGCACGTTCCCTGAAGCTCCCTTGCTGTTTTTTGCTGTTTGTGCACTCTCATTCCAGATAATTAGTTTTTATTTTGCAATAATATTAGAAAGCATTGAGTTACTTCTCTGTTTGAAATTTTCATCTGAGCTAGTTGGACAGCTTTATGAAACATCCGATCCAGAATCTGACTGAAGAGTATGAGAGATGAATAGAGATGAGAGGAAAGTCTAGAAATGTGGCACAGTTTTTTTTTTTTAAGAAAATGTTATGCATAGCTCAGATTTAGTTACTTTCTGAAATGGCACAACATTTTGCAAAAAATAATAGAGCTCACATTTTTGTGCAGTTTGCAGTTTGACATGTTTGGACTCTGATAGTTTCAAGAACTAAAACATCCCCCCCAAAACCAGTTGAAAGCAATTACTCGGATTGTAGCTGCAGAGGAATTGATTGTGCTTATGTGCTGTAATGTGAGGGCATATCCACATTTTTATTCCAGGAAAGTATGTTTGTGATTATTTTTTTCATCTCTTGCCATGGCTCTCCCAGCACATGTATATGTGATCGTATATGATCACAGATACCATAGTAGGGATTGTGTTTCTGTGCATAGAGGAGTGGATAAATAGTTTTCCCATCTACTTTTCTTCTTTTCATCCTGAATGCTGATAGGAAGTTTTTTTTTTTGACCCCTGCTGTAAAAAAAAAAAGTCTGAATCGACAACTTGAGTTTGGAAAAAGCCATAGGAGTAAAGGAAAAAGAGGTTGAGAATTTCCTTAAAGCTGCATGTAGGAGGAAGGAATCTGCACTCCTAGTAAAATAAATAGGTAGTGTACCTCTGTTCATTGCTCTGATCCTCTTGTACGCAACCTTGTTGACCGAGGAGTAACTTCCCTGTGATGAGGACCGTGATTGCATTGTAAAACCAAATGAGTTATTATATAGGAAGTTAAAAATAAAGAAGGGAATTGCTAGCCTTGTGCTCTGGCAGGAGTGGTTTAGCTAGTTCAGGACGTCCCTCTATAAAGTGCATTTAATACTATGTTTACTTGTTATGCAAAATAGATGTAAATTTATTTAAATATACATGCAGAATATATTTGACCCTCAGGCTGCTGGCAAGATGCCAGCATGGCCCTCGGTACTACAGCACTTTGGAGCTCTATATCCTGGCAATTTCCTGGGATTATATTATCATTTGATTTTTAATGTGACTTTCAGCCACTTAACAGTCTGATCGGTTTCCCTTTTACCACCAGCTTTGCTCACCAGTAGTAAACAAACATATTTATCACCCCTGGGATCAGTAAGTGCTAATAAAGTTGCTGTTGCTTGCATTTTAGGTTTGGTTTCATGACAGATGCATTGTAAATGAACTAGTAGTGTTGTACTTGTGCCACAGCTTAGCAGGAAAGGTAAAGATCTGAGCCCAGCACTGGTGCTGGGATAAGAGCATCCCGGTGGCTGGGCTGGCTGAGCCTGTGCATGGTCCCTGTCCTGTGGGTTTGCTCTGCGAGGGCTTCCTCACTGGCCTGGCGAGCTCCCATAACTCTCAGAAACCGGCAAACTTGGTGGCACTTCAGGACTGACATTTTGGATGGCCTCATTTGGTTTTAGTTCCAGTAACTCTGTTTATGTGGGGGTAGAAATATGAGTCTGAGCAAACCCAAATCACTATTGGGTCTTTGTTTGCTTTTTAAAAAGATGGCAGCAGTTTGCCAAAGCTGGCTTCCCTCTTGGAAGGAATACTGCCTGTCTTGTTACATGGGGAAATCCTGCAATTACATTTCTGAAAGTATACTTAAATATCTGACTTAAGTGTATTCCTCTAGGAATCCACAATAATACATTGACTTCATTTAAAAAAAAAAAATCACTCTGGCATGTTATGTCATCAGTGTAGGACACTGCACTTTTCATGTTTGAATTCTTGGGTATCCTAATTCCCACTCTCAACTATGCCTTTCAATTGTTTGCTGTTCCTGGCAGACATTCTGTGCTAAAAGTTTTAGGTTTGGGATTTTGGAAGCAACATTTGCCGATGTAATTAATTGCTGAAGATGAACAGAAAGTTACATTTTTGCAGAAGCAGCACTGACTGCGCATCCTCTGAACATCTTGCAAGGTGATATTTCTTTTGCAGTACAGACTGTATTAAAATATAAAAGTAATTTTCACGTTGTGATGCTTGATTTGTGGAACAAAATGTTATTGTCTAATTTGCCCATGGAAATGGTTTCAATTATAAGCTCCCACTCATGTAATCAAATATGTAAAATAAATAAAGACAACAAATAAAACATCTCCCTGTGCTCTAGCCAGAAATTTAAATGCCTTTCAGCAAGTCCACTTGTATCTTCTGATTTTTGTAGTTTCCTCTGACAATAATGTTACAGGGCTAACAACATCTCTGAACACTGACTATTAGTTTTGTCCATTGAATCATTCTTGCATTTTCATTTCCTTTTTTGTTACTGGTGAACTTGCTGTTCATCAGCTTATCGCAGGCCTTGGAAATGTGGCCAAGCTTGTTGTCACATAAGTCAGGGTATGCTGTTCCTCAGAAGCACGTACACACGGTGGGTTTGTATAGCAGAAAGATCACACTGCCTTCACACATGCTTTAAAACAATGTACTTGCTATCAAGTTACCTGGAAAATATTTAGAAAAACTTTTATGAAACAGTTGAGAAGAAAAAACCAAAGTTTCTAGATCTTATGATCATGTTTTTTACCTGAGAATACTTCAAGTGCCTTACTTTCACCTGGGTCCTTGGCTCCTGACCTTCCCGTGCTCACAACCTATCCTCTAGTTGAGCAGCTCTGTTCAAAACCACTTGAGGTAGAAAACATGAACCTGGTGATGATGATGTGGGTACGCCTTTTTCTGGAGGACTGTCTCAGCTGGAGCTATCCCCATGCACATGAGGGATCTAGAGCAGGAATAATGTACTATAGGATTTTCGAGAATGGTTTGTCAATGTACATGCTGGCTTCTGTTAAGCCTTGGCACAACTGTGATCAGTATTGATGGTGTTGAGATGTCTTGTAGAGAAAAGATTCTTGTGTGCTCTTGTGCTGTGCTTGGATTGTGTTGCTTTTTTGTGTCTAGTAGCTGTAGATTTTCTTGTTAGCCTTGAAGGTCGCTTTCTAAGTAAACATCACCTTCCTTGTTTACCAAATGGAAAAATCTATTGGTAGAAATGGGGTATGGAAAACAAGAAACCACTCCAAAAAAAAAAGTGAGAAGTGTAAAGTGAGTAGCTTTGAGCTAAAGATTTTGGGGTTCTTCAGAAAGGCAGGTTACAAGATCTGTTTGATTTTTGAGCTTCCTGTTGGGCTCTTACATTCCTAAATATTTTCCAGATAATCCATGAAGAAATTGAAACCAGTGTTTCTCTCAGGCTGTTAGAGCTCTGATGTTAGCAATGACATCATAATAGCATTACATTTTAGAGACAAACAGTGCCCAGAAGCAAGGCTCTTTGCACAAAAAGAGAAACCCACTTTCACTGGTTTTAAAGGGTGTTTGATTTTCTTTTTCTCTTTTACTGCTCTGGACCTTGATTGCAGAATCCTGTAGCATTCTGCGGGCACTGGGTCCTCTGTAGTGCTAAAATATCCTTCGTAATGAAGAATTTGAGTGGTTTTAATAAATAACGTTACTTTCCAGTCTTGCTTTTTAAATAATGAAATATATTGGATCTTCTTATCATACTGAGACATTTAGTTTTAGAGTGATTCTTACAGAAACAGAGGATTATCTTTGGAGTTTTTGTTGTTCCCTTCTAAGTGAAAAGACTTAGAGGTAAGTACCTGATAAGCAAAAGTGCTGTCTTCATCTGTTAATGTTTGTATGATCTATCTTTGGAGCAATGTTGAGCTCAATCAATGATTGTGATGGAAAAGAGATTATTTAGATTGAAAGAAAAAGGGTCAGATCTGTTGCCAGTCAAAGCTGTCGTTGGATCTCGGTTATAAAACTACTAAAAAGCTGTTGCACTGATCTTTAACTGTAATGCGTAATATCACTCACTTGTAATAGCATCCATGTAGCCACTTAACTTGGCTCCATGGCTCTTGATGCCAATATATCAGCCACTCTGGGCTGCTCTCTCAACACACAAACCCCAGAGCCTCAAACTACTGATAATGGGGAATTTTTTTTCCCTTTCTGTAGGGTTTTGTTTCATCAAGACTTCCAGGCATGTCTAACTTCATTGATCTTAGGGCATGGGCTTTCCAGACTTGTTTCCACTACGGATTTTTCCCTCCTCCTTCCAGATACTGCTTACCATGGCTTCTATTCCTGCCGGGATAGTGTGTGCAGTGCTTGATTCTAGACTCTATTACAAAGAAACATATAAGTTGTCAGTGTTTTCTCTTTCTTTTTCTTATCGATTTGCTTTCATGTCATCCTCTCTTTCAGCAGCTTGTTTTCTTTTAGACTTCACATCAGGGGAATTGCAAAGGAGGAGGAGGGAATTGTACTCATGGTGAAAATCACACTTTGCTCTTCTTTGAACATTGTTAGGACCAAAAGTTTTAAAAAAGAATTTAAAAAGAAATTATTTCTCTGTGGTAGTGTCCTTGTGATAACAGCATTTTTCTGGAGTCCTTAGATATTAATGATCTTGATGAGAAGATGCATAGAGGGGGTCAGAATGTTCGCGTGCTCTTGTGTGACTGGTGATTTTTTTTTTTTGGTAAAGGCCTGCCTTGGTTTTTAGCTGCAGGGCACTACTTCTTCCACCTGTACAAGTATGATAATCTTAGAGTTTACAGAGATCACCCCATTCACCTCTGCTGTGCTGCAGTGTTTGGGCAGGAATGTGAGATTTGGTCTTGGAGAACAGTGGATGGGATGGTACAGAACAGGCTTTGGTGAGAGAGGAACATAGGATGGTTCTTGGCTGCTTTTGACTGGGGTAAATGAGATGGCAAAACCAGTTATTTTTTCCAGAGCTAAGTCACCTTTAAGTCTAGTGCAGTGTACTTTCTGCTTTTTTGCTTGCTTATGTAGATTCCTCTTAGCCCCATGTTAATGTGAGATGATGTGTATTATGAAGAAGAAGAATTTCAGCATTTGTATAACGCTTCTGTTATACACCCAAGTTAGCCACAGTCTGCTTTGTTTTATTAAAAAATAAAATGAGATCTTCCTTGAGAACGGCTGGCAAGCTGCTAATTTGTCTCTCGGATGTACGCGTCAGACGGCCTTGCAAACAGAAACACGAACCTTCTGGATTTGTTCCGTTGCAATACAGAAATGTATGTTCTTTAATTGTTCACTTCAGGATCACAGGAACAGAAACGCGATCTCATCAAGATGCACTCGAGGCTGAAGAGCTCCACGCTGCTACATCTGTGTGATTTAGGAAGTTTAAAATAGGCTTTGCAGATGTTGGAGTAATGGAGTATGTTGTTTACTTTTATTCATTTCCATCGTATGTCATACTCCATCCACGAATAGTCAATCATATTGGAGTATATCTTCTGTAAGGATTTCCTGTGCTTTTAACGTGTCTTGTTTATAAATATTTAACTTGTGTGTTAAATTTGGGTGAGGCAGTATTTCACAAGGGTCTCTTTCCTAAGTGTGAAATGCAAATTAATTTAGTTTATAGGTACCAAACCCTTGAGTTATTGGTGGCTTTACTAATATAAATGTTTTGCAATAGTACCCTAATGCTTCTAAAATAAGACTTTTTTCTAAAAAGTACATATTGAAACAGCCAGAAGTCAATATCAAAGATCATCCATTGTGACTTGGCTTGTGTTGCTGTGATTTAAATGTTCAACATGCTCCAACTTAGAGCTATAATGATACAACAGAGTAAGAAATCTTAACTGTACGCTGGTAAGTTACTGCTTTTCTTAAAAAGATCCTCTTAATAGAAGATCAATGGGACATTAATTTTGCTGGGCAGTACATCTCTTGTAATGCTTTGAGTTTTGCTTCAGCATGGACCCCGATGTGCAAATTAATTATAATTCATTATGCTAAGACCAGTTAGTGTATGTTACGCCTGTTACATGAGTAATTGGTGCTGCTTTTATTACAGCCTGAATGTGCTTTTACTGCTACAATAACGTATTCTTCTTCTACGCGGGTTCCTATTGCAGTAGATTTCCACCATTCTGTTTTACATATGTATATGCTGTACTAAAGAAAAGTAAGATCCAATTCAGTCAGACTTGATCTCCAGACTTGCTGTCTTCTTGGTTCACCAGTTGCTTTTTGATAGGCAGATTGCACCTATAGCTGAGAGAGGAAAGCTGAAAGGATGCTGTTGAACTAATAGGCTTTTGAGAGAGTTTCTTGTTACTTTAGGAAATAGTAAAATACAAAACTAGCTTTTTCGGTAGGTATGATCAAATTTTCTATACTGGTTTTACTAGCAGCTGCAGTCGGGGGGAGAAACGTTTCTGTTTTAGCCAGCTGGAACTACACTGGGCTGTAGCTTAGCATTCATTCTGGATTTTTGGTGTCCATGTGTTCATAACCACAAATCTTGTTAAATTAAATCCAGTAGTTGCATTTATGTGCAGGATGCTATCTTTAAAAGATAAGCTTATATGCATCTGTATATTGTAGTGTGCAATCAGACTTTAGCATATAAATGGCCATCCTCAGTGCCAAATTTTATTTGTTGGTTGCAGTGTTAAACTCGCTCTAAACCATATTTTTTTAATTACATAATATTATAGGAATTCAATATGGAAACAAAGTAATGTGTGGGTTCCATTTTCCTCCATATGCAGGGCTTTATTCACACATTCTGAAACTAAAATTTGAGAGCTTTGAAATTTCTAAGCAACATGCTGCTAGCACTTAATATTTAAAATAGGCACAGAATGTAAGGCATTGTTTTATTGCCACCAACGTATGTCTCTCCGTAATTGTTTTGGCTTGTGCCCTGGATGAATTAAGGGGTTGCAACCGTGACTCTTAATATTTTCATCCCCATGCCCCTTTATTTCCTTTCTTAGATTCAAAGAAATTGGGCTTTTGAAAATTTTTAGACCAAGCTCTTACATGTGCCCTACTGTCTCCCAGTTTTTTTGCATGTGATGTGGCCTGGTGAGGAAGGAGAAATGATACAAAATACAAGTTTTGTTCTCCAGTGTGGAAAACAGCCCCAGAGTAATTAGTAAGTGACTGACAGTCATTTCCCTTTGAAACTCAAAGGAAAAACCGCAATGGTACCTCTCTAGTCAGGGACCTGAAAGTGGGAGACTATTACCTTGGGGTTTATACCATAAAGAAATCTTTACTTGAAAGGAGGAGCACAATTCCTTGGGCTTACCAGGGGAGGAACAGTAGTTGGGGGGGGTATGGGAAATGAAAAAGAGCTGTCAGCGCTGTAGAAATGGGAGGGGATCAGCTATTGCTTGAAGGTTAATAGTGCTGCATTGCACAGTGGTGTGTTGGGCCATATGTGGCCTTTCCAGTGAAGTTCAGGGAGCTGGTCTCAGCTTCTAAGGAGGGCCAGAAAATTACTACACTTATTATTTCTGTTATTCATCAGAGGTATGTCAGCTGGAGGGTTTTTGTTTGGAGTGTGCGATGGCTCTGCAATGCATTGCTCTGTCAAGACCTTTTGGTTTTAGAGCTGGTGTTCCCTATATGGTCCTTCTGCATGTGGTTTACAAGCTGCCTTTCCCAGAGGCTGATGAGGATTTCCTCAGTAAGGTGAAGGTTTTTTGGAGGGCTGTGGATAGGAATAAGGTAGTGGGAGGATTCACTATAAAGCTAATGGTCACATTGGGCTAGCACTGCTCCTGCAGCAGGTGCTGACTGGGACTGCTCAGATGGGCTCCAGTAAGGCAGATTGCTCTGGAGGCTGCTGTGGCCTTGTCCTCTGCCATAGGAGACAATGTCACCCTTAATATTTGTAATTACAAAGTGCAATAGTGACATCCACAGACAGGAGGCATGGCAACAGTAGATTTGTGACAACTACCTTTGCTGTGATGCAGCTCTGCCCCCAGCAATAGGGAGCAACAGAATGATACCAAAGACCATCTTCAGCTTTGCTTTCTCCTCGTTCAAGATGGGTGACAAAATAAGTGTGTAAGGATGCTACTTGCTTTCTGTGTATGTAAAAAAAGATTTAAATAAGGGATGGTAATTTCTGCTTTTTAGCCTGAAACATGCGTTTGAAGATCAAGTGTTTCTAATATGTCTGAAAAAAACCAAGTTTACTAGTAGCTGGGGAAACGGTGCAAAAGCTCAACTGTGCTTAAAATGTAGTATATGCCACACTGGTGCTAATCATCTTGTGATATGTGGCATGATTCCTTTAATCACCTATGTGAACTTTCAGGAGTTGTTAACAATTTCTTTCATTTGTATCGCAATGTCATTCAGTGATTTTGGAGGAAAGAATAACCCTCTGTTGGCTTATGCAAATAAATCATCTCTTAATGCACTTGAAACAGAATGATTCCCAAAGGAAGATGAGTGGCAAATCAAACTGGCTGTAAATGAAAGTAACCTCTCAGACCAGAGTTACAAATGTTTTATTCAGATGAACAAAGCGTCTTTATTTTAGCGCTTTAATCCATTTTCCTTTCGCGTTTTCCCAAATAGTACTGTCATCCTGAAATGACAAGGATTGATCGTTAAATTACCGTTGCGTAATTTGCCTCATCGCTCCTCTGTAGACAGTGTTTGATTGAAAGCTCAAGTCTTTTGATGAGTATTGCTAATATGGAATTTTTACAAGTTTTGGGCAATATATTACGGTTTTTTGACAAAAATGCAAACAGTTTGCTACTTGGATGATTAATGTTTAATTAATAGCTTTGCAGAAGAATCAAATGTGTTACTTCTAATTAGTTAAAGGATTGTATTCTTAGTGCATCCCAACATGATAGATTTTTTTTTCCTCAAATTGCCTCTGTAGCTGCTTATTTAAAATTCTGAGCATTGCCTTTAATGTGGACGCTTTTGCAGCCAGTGTTTTCCAAGTCACTTAAGTTGTGCTTCTCTATTAGTCTGCCATGAATCATCCAGGGGATAATGTTTTGTAAACATTTATATAGTATTGTCATATTTTTAACGCTATAAGAATGTCACAGATAAAAAAGGCACTTTTTATTGGCAAAAGCTCTCCAGATAAACCAGTGTGTTTCTGTGAAACCACCCTCGGCCAGCTGTCGTGGATTATATAACTGTATTTATACCTGCGGTATTTACGGTGAAAGTTTTCTCGGAAAGGAATCACGCAGTGGGTAAATGTTGTATTACTTTTGCCAGTTTGCAAAGCTGAATGAGAAGACGATTGGCTGCTTTTAACTGTATGCCTCAGCTGTTTTTTTTTTCTTCCCTGAACCTTGCTTTGCCGAGTGTATCGGATCGCTGTCTCTCTGCCAACACTGCGTGTGTTTCCATGTTCAGGGGGATTTTTGATGATCCAGCTCTCGGCTGCCAGAAGCATAGTCAATGAACTGATGCTCCCAAGGTCACCCATGATGCGCGTGGGTGTATTTCCCCGCTGCAGACTGTGTTCACAGCCATCCCAGGAAATGGAACCGGCTTTGATTTTTGGCTTTGGCCAGAGCTTCACACAAATCTGCCTCTTCACTTAAAGCCGGGCAGAGAGAAAGCTGACAGGGAAGAAAGATGTAGAAACAATGTAGTTTATCGGGCTAGTGGCTTTAATTAAAACCTCAGTGCAAAGTTTACCAGACTTACAGTGCATAGTTTATGCTAACGTTTAGTAAAAGCACGTTCATGCTCATTTGTTAAGCAGTTGTTTTTTTAGGCAGGGGATAGTTGATGCTGGCAATGTAAAAGATTCATTTGTATCTCTAGATTGCAGTAAGCAGCATTCTTACAGTGTTGGTTTTATTGGTTTTATAATATTTACTTCTGAGGCCAAGCAAAGGAAACATGAAATGTAATGAGGGATTTTTAAGTGTTTGAAAGCAACAGAAAATCCTGTAAATCGGATTCAGTTCTCTGTAAGGCAGAAGATTAAGATCTCCCAACCATGTATATAGGTATGTTTCTATGTGTGTGAATATAAAGTATGTATATTTATTGAGACAGGACTTGCATTCTTGTTCTATGAGTGCTCATGCAGATGACCTTTCTTTCTTTTTCCTTTTAAAAGGCAAGGTAGTTTTGTATTTGGACTTTCTGAGGACAAGCTTTGCGCTTAGTATCTGCTTCCATTCACACAAAACTAAAATCACTGTAGTCATCTGGTCTGACTTTTGATGCTTCTTCTGTGTGACATAGGAAGTGTTTGGGCTGGAATTCCCCGATGTATGAAATAATGTGGTGCAGGCACCACTGTTGACATAAGTTGTTCCATAAAAGAGTGCTTGTTTGTCTGTGTTCACAGTGGGTTGCATATAATATACAGGGAACAGCCTCCTCAGTGGGGCATCCAGACACTGGCAAGTCACGTTTATCTCAGTGGTGTTTTGGCTACAACGCCTTCGAGAGTCCAGAAAAAGCCTAACATATCATATACTCTCGTATGAACCTTTTGTCCAGAAAGTAAAAAAGTACTGGAAGTCCCCAGTGCGCATCTGTGGGTAGCTGGGGAGATATAACCAGACAGCTGTAGGCTGCTTTTATTGATTTCTTTCTTCTTTAAATTCAGGACCTATGACCGTCCTATCACCCAGTCAGCAGCAGAGAAGGACCATGACCTTGTTCTTGCTGAAGTCAATGAGAGTTTTGCTGTTGACTTCAATAAGAGCACGAGTCCAAGGTGAGAGAACTGGCTGCAGATCTTTAATAGAAAAAGCCTAGCACTTCTTATTTCTTTTGGGTAATATTTAACTGTTTAGGTTTCTCTCTCTGACATCTACACAGCAAAGAGTTCTTCCCTGCAGGAGTTCATTGCAAGACTAAATTTGCGGTTACATACTCCTGTACAGCATTGCTCGGCTGGTCTCATAAGGATTTTATTGACATTATTATTTTAGGTGATACAAATGAAGGATGCAGAGAAATGGTGAGATTTATTTTCCCAACAGTATAGTATTAGTTGTGGTTTTAAAGATGCTGAGCACTGATGGTTGCTTAGTGTTCCTGATAATCAGGTCCCAGCTCTGTGGCAAACCAGTTAAGCAGCCAGATGAATCAGAGGTAAGACATTGCTGTGTCTGTGCACTAGAGATGGGCATCAAAAATTGTTTTGTGATTGGGGGGGGTGGTTAAAGACTTTGTAAAAGTTTGGGGTTTTTGGTCCCATGTTGAGAATGGATTTAATGCCAGGGATTTGTCCCTATGGTCCTGTGGAAACTTCTTAATCTTCTAACATGGGGATTCTTTTCCATGACCATGCAGGGGCCTGTTTATCAAGAATGAAGACTTTTTTTTTTTCTTTTTCTCCTCTCCTGCTAAACCACTGGCAGAGAAAGGATCCACTGAGAGGGAAGATGAGGGATGGCTAGGTGTTTTAGAATTCCTCTAGCTGTATTGGCAGTTGTTCATGAAGGGTCTAAATATGCCACCTGAGACTTGATAGAATTGAGAGCAGGATAATTATAATGAGATCATGATTCATCCTAGGTCCTTATCCTGCTGCTAGAGTATGGGGCCATGTATGACTAATTCACGGACTGAAGTCCAGTCTTGCAAATACTGTTCATACCACAGGATTATTTTCTTTTCTACATGAAATTCATGCTTTCATATTCTGTCTTTATTTGGCTGCATGCAGACTTCCTTTCTGAGTTGATGGTGATCACAAAAAAAGTCTAATACATTATCTTCTCTGTATTCTGCTTCACTTTTTGTTTAATTTGTGTACTTGGTAGGTCCCTTCTATTGCCTTCACATCCAGCTGGGGCAGCTCCTCAGTGAACAACCATCTTCTGTGATCAAAAACCCTTTTGTGTAGTGTGGATCCAGGAGGTTCTACAGTCTTTAAAGATAACTCTGCGTTTGCAGAAAGAAAAACCAGGGGAAGCCAGCTCTATTGCCCCATGCAGTCTAATCATTGGGTTTGTCGTTGAAGAAACCTTCTCAAAAGGACTAGAATTTGATTTTAACAAAAAAAAGAAAAAGGGTAGGGGGAAGGCAGGTCACTGAACAGTGCTATACCTGAGAATGTGATGTTAATCTTGCTTATTCAAAGTAGTTTGCTATAATCATGTTTGTTGTGGCTCAGAAGAAGTGTAGAAAGCATCAACAAGTGTTAGTTACATCCTATTGCTGCTGTGACCTGATCAGTAGGACTTGATTTTATGTAAAGTGTTGTATTGGGTTTTTCTTTCCTTCCTTTTGCGGGTGTTTTAAAGAAGTTGAATACTGTTATAGTGTTCATTTATTGGAAAAATAAGCAGGTGGATTCTAAGTGACTTGCCCAAGATGTGCAACCCATCAGTGCTGAAGACAGTCCTGGGTTGTCTTGTGTTCTTCATGTGCATATATATGAGAAAAGTACTTCCTAAGTTGCTTGAAAGGAAATACAGGGGGTCTTACAGACTTGTTTATCCATAATAATCTTTGCCTTTTCAGTACTATTTTCATTTTTCTTAGAGAAAAGAATGACTAGAGTAACTTTAAAAAAAAAAGTTTGTGTGTTTTGTATTTGAAACCAGTGGAAAGTGTCCTTTGAAAAATCCTGGCTGTTCAGAAATCCAGTTCAGTGTCCATAGCCACAGCTTTCCAGTCTTGCTTTAAGGATGTGAAGTTATTGACAATCCTACACATCCGTGAAAGGGTAAGTAAATGAATTGTTATTAAGGAGTGTTGAAAGAAGTGATTGTCGTCGAAGAGTTAGAAAAATGTTAATGCCGGGATCGACAAGGAGGTGATTATACTTCAGTAGCTTCCTATTCAATTGATGTTTACTGGCAGGAAATCTGGAGAGTATTTCACAGGCCTATAGCCTGCCTCCTTATTCACATTTTCTGCCTCTCTCTTCTCTATCTTCTGATCTCATTTGTCCTTTTCATCTGTACATACTTGTACGCATATTCTCTCAGGGGCGGGATTAAAAAGCTGCAACCCTTTTTCTCCTTTCACTGGATGTAAAAAGATTGTTTCATTCGGATTAGAACTGAATTCACTTCACTAGAAGTCATTATCAGTAATGAGAACAATAAGGGCTGTATTCTGATGTGTCACGTGCTTTCTGTACCTTCGGTTATCTGTGGTTTAATTGTGGCAAGAGCGTGAGGGAAGCTGTCAGTTTGAAGTAAGCAATGTTGGTGTCTTCTCTTCACTTCCTGAGTGGCACTTGGCAGAAAACTGCAAGTGTTGGGCTTATTTCCCACTAGGAGGTAAAAATAACAGAGGAAGGACTGGAGAATCAGTGGGATGGTTTTGGTTTTACTTACTGATTAAAATTTGTCAAGGCTGGAGTTTGTCAGGACTGGGAAGTTGCCTATTCCATCTGATGCAAAGCTGTATGTTCTAACCCCCACAAAATCTTCCCTGGTCTTGTCCCTGTGTGTCCAGGAATTCTTGTCGTTTCCTTTATCACCTCGTAAGAAGACTGTCTTTATAGTATTGTGTAAATGAAAATGTTTTCCTCAGCCATTTCCTTATTTCTCTTTAGGAGCTTTTGAGGTCTTAACTGGGAATACTTTGCAACAGCAAAATATTTATGGGCCAGCACTAGTGACAAAGGAACTCAGAGATGCTATTTTTAGTATATATTTTCCTTTTTTTGACACAGATATCCCTAGGCTATTTATGGAGGCATAACAACAGTTGAATCTTGCTATTAAATGTCTGGGCAGAAGATACAGGTAATTCTCTGACCATTTAGCATACCAAAAATGTACTTGCTGTGGTATGACGATTGGCTCTAGGAAGCTGAGGGACAATGGCAATTCCCCTGTGATGAGGGGTCATTTCATGAGGGATGCTTCTCACAGCAGCTTGGGCAAAAGAGACCCAAAAGTTTGAAAGCTACAGAGCAACTTGTGTTACTGACACCTTCCCTGGGCTGCTGCTGCAGAGGTGTTTCTGGTGAGCAGAGTGAAGAGCCAATATTAAGGCTCTTATGTCTGTCAGTCAGCCAGTCACCTGAGTGCTCCTGCCTTTGCTTCACCAGGACCTGTTTTACCCTCAAAGCATGGAGCTGCTTCAGTTTCCTCCTTTAGTATGAGATCTTTTTTCTTTTCTTCAGAGTGCCAAAAACTGACAATTGAGTTGGTTTAGGTGTTTGTTTGGAACCAACCCTGCAGAGCCCATGGAGGTGAAGCGGCCTCAGTCCTGAGGCACATAGTACTATTTAGTGTGCAGAGGGTGTTTCTTGCTGTATTAGGTCAGGGCTAGCTAACACAGGAGACGGTGTCCTTTGCCTTTAGGAACTGGGGTATGAAAAACAAATGCCGGACCATGGTGAGCACCTGTAATTTCTGTCAATGGTGCCAGCAGTGCTCCATAACTAGCCTTATGAAACAATCGGCTGGCAATTTACAGACACAAATAGCTGCAGTGCTAATTTTTAGAGGTGCTCAGCACCATCTGCTCTCCTAGGACTCACCTTACTGAAGAGAAGGTTAAGTGGCTATTTAATCATGGTCTCTAAGTACTTGCTGAGGGATAAGATGTCTGGAGCAAAGAACTCTTTAAGCTAGCAGGCAAAACCACAAGATCCAGTGGCTGTGAGTTCAAGTCAGCAAAGATCAAACAGGAAACGCAAGACGTATTTTTAAGTGGGGATAATTAGTCCTTGGCACAACTTGCTGGTGGACGTGGCAAAACTGTCCATCATTGCAAGCATTTAAATAGTGTCTTACGCTCTGTTGCAATCACGAGTAGTTAGGCTAGAGAGAGAGGCTTGGCAGGGAGAAATGCTGTGACCTGTGTCATGCAGAGGTCACACGAGGTGGTAACGTAACCCTTCTGGCAGTAAAGCAATACACCTGGGGTTCTGGGATGCTCGCAAAACCCAATGCAAGAAGAAAATCTCTTACAGTGTCTCTCCAACTTTCACGATTGGCTTTCCTCCTCCGGTGAACTACAGAAGTCTCTTTGTGAGCAGAAGATGTGTAACCCCTACAGATGGACAGTTACGTTACTGAGCTGGGAAATAAAAATTCAAGTCACTGATCTGTGTCAAGCAGGGCAAGTTTTTTCTTTTGTCACAAGTTGCAGAATTAGACAATGTATAGAATTGAGTCCAGCCTTCCCATTTTCTTAGCTGCTGACCTGTCAACTTAAATACTCTAGGTCTGCTCCAAATGCTAGTTTGAAAAAGACAAAGTATGTCTCTCTGAAATCTTACAGCTCCAATGTCATGTAGTATTTTCACTAAAATTTCCAGTTAGATCATGTGCTCAGGACCTGTGAAAAATCAGCTTTGAGTGAACAGGAAACGAAAGAATCACACCGTGATTCGGGCTGGGAGAAGTTCTGCTATTTCACTAAAGAGATAATGCAGTTCTGAGGGAAGGAGATTAACCACGACAATCTTCTTGGGGGGTGGAGGGGAGATGTTTTGTTGGGGATTCAAAAGAGAGAGGCCAGCTGGGGCAGGCAGAGAAAGGCCTTTCAGTGGCAGGGTGCGCTGTGAATAAGGATGCAGAGGATCACGGGAGAGAGCGGTGGAGGAGGGAGGGCGAGTGTTGTGCGCTCTGCCCGAGCGAGCTCACTGGCTGGGATCGCTGGACGTGGCCCTTCAGGCTGTGCCACGGATCAGTGTGTGCAGAGCTCGATTCCATCCGGGAGACAGAGCCCAGTGGGTATGAACAGCAAGAGTGAGATTGTACCCTCTTGCTCCCAGTGTATAGGATGCTTTACACTAAATGAATCATGAAATGTTATTGCTGGAGTGCATGTAAGTCAGATTTGTGTGTGGTGGTCTGTAGGGTGTTTGTAGGGGGTGGTTGCCAAGGCTTTGATTTTGGTTTATTTGATGTTTTTTGGGTTGCTTTCTCAATGTTGAGAAAACAACTGCAGTCCAAACTCCCTGAAGCTGTAGCAGGAAGGATACTTTCTGCTTGCGGTATGAATATTTGTTAGCTCACCGTTTTTCAACACTGATAGCGATTGCCCTACAGATACACACTTACACTCTTTTCTGATGGTGAACCACCATGTTTGTCCCCTGTATCTGAAATCCTTGTACATGTGGCTAGCACTTCCGTTGAATCCAGTTGGTGGGTCAGTGTTGCCTGGAATCTAGTAACACATCAGTTGCATGAGACACTCCCCTTTCCCACCCCACCCTCCCCAAAAAGTGATTTGATGGTAGGGAGAGAAGTTTAAAATTCAACCCCAAGACAGGTTGAAAAGAGAAAGAAAAACCTGTCTTGGGCTCCTCAGCATTTTGGGTCTGTCTGTCACTTTTAATTGCTGCCCATGGAGGGCTTAGCTCCACAGGCAAAGCATCTTCCTTATCAATGTTGCCACAAAGCACAAGGGCTTTCTTTAAAGCTTTAAAGAAAATTGGGGGGGGTTTAGAGATATAAGCTTCTCCTAGAATCGACTGTCACTTGTGTGTTGCCCTCTTAATACTGATAAGTTAATACAGCGTATGCCTGGAAACAAATGCTTTTTCATTACTACTGAGAAGTCTGGAGGCTATTCGATTTGTACGCTTACTTGATGAAATTACAATATATCAGTGGTCAAAAGGATGTTACATGGTAATTTACACGACACTCGGGGCAAATCGGAGAGCATTTTTAGCTGACGTGTGAGGTAAAATGTGCAGCGGTTCCAATATTTTTGGTTCTTTAATTTGTCTCTGAAGTATTACATAGGGTTTGATTTTGCACAGGCAATTTAGAACTCAAATATTTAGATTTGGCCATTTGAATCGTTTGGTATGTGTGTTTTTTACCTGTTTTAATCACGTCTGATGCCATTTACAAACTAGTGTAGAAACTGTGTGCAAGGAAATATTATCTTCAATAGCAGGATGATTTTGGCCAAATTTTTTCAGAAATATTTGTTCTGTGATAGTCAGAGAGGAGTCTCAGATGTCCACTCATCACAGGAAAAAAGCTGTTGTGGTCTTAATGTCCAGGCTGAGCCAAATTTGGCCAAATGCTGCTTTTTTTGAGAGCAGCCATATTATTTATCAGCATACTGCTTTGTCTCTTGGTTGAACGCAATCTAGTGTAATGATACAACAATAACAGAAGATCAGAAATAATACCTTCAAAGCTTGCACTGGAAGTCTCCAAAGAGGTCTGCAGTCTTCTCCTTTCCATCCTGCTTCCACAGACAAATATTAGAATAAATTGTTCAAATAAAATGTGCCCAGAGGAAGGGGGAATAGATGGCTTCTTGTCGAAGAAGAATGTACACAAACTCAATTGCAGTCAAGTAACCACAAGTCATTTGGGCTAGCATCTGGCATCTTATGTGTGGGCTTCATCTGCAGCTATTATCATCAGGCGATTGGGGTGGAGAGGGAGGGAGAAAGGACTAGACTTGATTGGCTTCTGTCTTTTGGTTAAGAAGATTTAAACTTTGTGGGAGACATCTGCTTTATTTCACAGAAACAAAAAGCAGATGGGGAAGAAGATAGAAACCAGGCAACAGTCAGGTGCAAGGTAACAGGGCTGTCTGCTGTTGAGATACCTTGTTCAAAGAAAAACACAGGTAATGTGTGATTAAAAAAAGCTTTAATAAGATTTGATAATGCAGTTGTAATTGTTCTAATATTGCCTATGTACCATGTTTATAGGAGAAGATTTATTTTTGCTGACATACATTGAAAATAAAAAGCTGGATCAGCAGTGATGGGATAAATGGATCTGTTTTGAAATACATGAAAAAATATTTTAACATTGCCAGTAGCATCGTTTCAGTGGGTGTTTCTGTTTTAAAGCTGACTGGGTGAGAATTGCTTCTGCCAACAGATGCTGGAGCAGACTTAACCCATCCCCTTGTGACCGCAGAGCTGGACTTGCTTTGCCGAAGTGCCCTGGGCCTACCAGCAGTGCTGTCAAAGCTGCTCTTCTGTGCTGCAAAGTGAATGGTCCCGGTGAACTTGAGGGGGTGTTAGTAAAAGCTTCACTGACCCTATTTCCACAATTTTCTCTGATTTGAGAGAGGCAAAGGAAGGTATTTCTGACTTTCTGTATTGCCAGACCAAGCAGGCTGCCATTCAGTTGAATCTTGAACTATGTGAGTTAAATGAGAAGAAAGGAGCTGTAGAGAGGGTGCCTTGATGACAGGCCAAATCCAGCATTGGAGTGACTCAAAGTAATAAACAGCCAGCGCGGTGATAATTCAAGTTTGGCGAATTTGCACCTTGATTTCATAATTTGATTAAGTCCCTACAATCTGAGCTTTAAAGCCCTGGGTATTCTTGCAGCCTTAGACATAACTTGGAGGAGCTCAGAATATCAGGGTTTTGCAAAAATAGAAATAATGTGGAGTAATTTCTGTAAACAAATACAGAAAACACAGAAAATTTGTTGTCGGGTGGGTGATGTGTAAAGCTGTGGTCTCCCTTATATGTTGTCTGGAGGCAGTCCCAGTGCGGGTGTTCTCAGTAACTTGGGATCTGTCCTCCACCTGAGCCCTTGGCGGAGGCACGGATCAGGCATCTCTGTACCTCAGTCACCTCTGGACCCAGCCTAGCAGCATGTTCAGGCCATGCCCAAAGTCCTGTGCAAAACACAGCAGCTGCCCATGCTGTGAGAGAGTCACTGGGAAGGAGGAGAGAAAAACCTGCTGGGTTTTTTTATTTGGATGTAGTGTGGTCCCAGTTTGACTGGTAGCTCCCAGCTATGCTGAGTGCTCTCCATCATGAAGCTTTTAGGCTATTTATAGCGGTAGACCTGCAGATTTCTGGCCCCAAAGGCAGGCTTGCATCCAAGGGGGAACTTGGGTGAGACTGGGCTGCCTCCAGTGAGGTGTAATGCTGTCACCTCCCTGCAAAGCCCGGTGCAGGTTTTACCTGCGATGGTTAAATCCTCCCAGCGCCCTGGGCAGCTGAAGTCACTGCTTGGAGATTTTGGCAGCCTGATGTTTTATTACTGTTTCTGCAGAACTTTAATGGGAAACATTTAGTGTGAACTTCTTGCGTTACATTTGCTCAGTCATATGCAACAGGGCTTTTAGGCAGAAAAGTTTTTGTGTCTCTTCATAATCCTGCATGTGTGATGAAGAATGAATGCATATGTTGATGCAAGCACCCAGGCACATAAATATATACATATGTATGTATATCTCTTTTGATGTTCTGATATCGTCATATGTTTTTGGATAAGATGGACTTGTGTGGCTATAGACTAAACTACTCTTTTTGTTAATGTCCTAAGGGCATATATATATAAATGTCACTGAAGTATGTTTTAAAATTATATCTCAGTATTTATCTGTATGTTTACTAGCTTTTTACATGCTAGACTATTTTAATGACAGTTTTCCAAATGTGCTTGGCTATTCCTTTTCAAGAAAAATGAGGCGTTAAAATATTTTAAAACCTTGTGACATTAGAAATGTGGGGTTTAGTGGTTTTTTCCAATTCTCCCACTGACTTCAATTGACAATTTCTAATGAAATGCAAACATGCGTTTCTCATGTTCAGTGTGAGAATTAAATATGGATATGACATAAAAACATTTAATTTCCGTGCTATTTAAGCTTGTCTTGTCTTCAATAGCAGCAGAATCAACACGTTTCTATTGGCTTGCAATGCTTTGTAGCCATTTTTTTAACAAACGTAGGTTCTTGATGTTTATAACCTTAAAATATTAAATGTGTTTGCTACTATTTCTGGTAGCAACCGGAAATACCATCTTTCTGACAGTGAGCCAAATCAGAAACATTTCAAGGTGAAATATTTCAGAGCTATGGGAGGCTTTAGAAAAAGCAACCAAATTTCTTTTTAAGCTTTGTAAACTTAGCAGTGGTTAAGTGGGCGATAAGCTTTGACAGGATATGTAACCTGCTGCCTTTCTGCAGTCAAAGGCGTTTTCAGTGGGGGATGCCGATTTCATTTATATTCTAACAGCTAAATTATAAACCTAGGACACAATTCACATTAATTATGTCTCTGTTCAACCCCTAGTTCGGGTATGAATTGTCAGGATGACGATAACAAATCGAGTATGTACTTTCTGCGTTAAATCTTTGTTGGACTTGGGCTGCACAGGGAATCTGGAGATTAATGCCTGAGTCACACCTTTGTAGTGATAAAAATGGATTCTGTACGTGTGGCTTTTTTAAACCCAAGAGTAACCTGCGCAGTTGGAAAGTAAACTGAGACCCTGCCGGAAAATCCTGCAAGCCTGGGGAGGGAGAAGGGGGCAAAATGTAGTTGAGGAGTGGACGGGGTGGGATGATTTCAGACTAGATTTTTTTGTTTTTCTCCACTTGTTGTGTGCAAGGCATCAGAAAATGATCTTCCAGTAGAAAAAGAGGCCACAATAACTGAATATGGGTGAAAAGACTGTCATCAAATTAATCTAATTCTGCACAACACAGGGTTCATTCACTTTCAGGAGAATTCTGGAAACTGGCTGGATTTCAAGCTATGTTTTAATGCAATTTTTTGGCTGCCTGCCTTCTCAAAGTCAAGGGTCACTGCTCAATAACTGAGTCTAAATACAGTCAGTGCAGTAGGCCTTCGTTTCAGTCATGCAGAACCAATTTCTAGTTTGATGGTATCGCTGTTGCATACTTTTAATTGAAACCGTTGTGAGAAACACTGACATAAACCTCATTATTATTCTGGTTTTCTGTAAGCTTATGGTGCTGTCTGACTTGGTTTGATATTGCTGTGATCACCAGTGCTTATATTCAAATATAGATGTATCCCCAAGTTTGGGAATTGGGAGAAGAATTACCTTTTGATGATTAAAACCAGAGTACCAGAGAGTACCAGTGTATTCATTAGCCTGTTAATCAAATGGTTCTGCTAATGCCAGTTGTTATAAAGGTTTAATAGGTTTAACGTGGGGCTGCGGCACAACCCCAGCAAGCCTTAGTTCTCATTGAATCCAAATATTAATCCTGGAAAATAGACCTAATGTTTATTCCCTGGTGATCACTCCCACCTGCAAACCTCTGGCATATGTTAAATATTTCCCTCAAAACAGTGTATTTTTAAAATAACAAGAGCTTGCCTTGAATGTCTGGTTTTCTACCTTGTTAAAATTAACAATTTGCATTAATAAGTAATTTATATCTTTTATAAAGAAATTTTCTCTTATGACAAACTTGAAATTTCAGAACTGATGCAAGACTATAAATAGTTGAATTTTTGTGTTCGCTTTTGGGTCTTGTCCTTTTTTTTTAAACTGATCTCACTGTGTCTGCTCGAGGAAGATCTGGTTCTTCCCTTTTACTTTTTAATACTTACGTGGTAGTTAATGTGGGGTTTTTTTGTCACCCCCTCCTGCAACCTCTTTACTTGCTAAATACAATTTAAGATACAAAAATCTACCTGTAGCTCTTCCTCATCCTATTCACTTGAAATGGGTGACACTCCCTGCTAGAAAAGTAAATTTCCAGGCTTCTTTGTATGCTGAGAGTCTTGTTAAATATTTGACTGTTCTCAATATTTAATCACTTAGGTTTTTCAAAGGAACACAAAAAAGCTGACAATCCTTTTGTTTGTTTATAAGTAGTAGGCTCAGGTAGGGTGATTATATGTTGTGTCAGTAGCAGCACGAAAGGAATGTTTGGGAAGACTCTGAAATGTAAATTTGGTGAACAGCTCTACCAGGAGGGAACAAAGATGGGGATTATAGGAAAGAATTTGCAAGCAAAGACAGATTAGAGGGACTTTTTCTCATTAGTTTCTGTTCCTTCAGGAGATCAGCTACAAATCACCCGAAAAACTCAAGAGTCCACTTGCAGGCTCTGTGCACTTGAAACTGTGTTGGGTTATCTCCCTCCCACCTCTCCTTTCAATACCAAACTAATTGGAAAGAAAAAATACATCTGCTGTGCGCATGCTGATGGACACTTTATCTAATACTCTTAACTTTTGAGTTGACTTTTCCAGTATTGTTGTTGTTTCTCTACGGGGAAAACTTGGCCCAGACTCCGCTCTGGCTTGTGTGAGCTCAGACGCTATCTGAGAAAACAAAATAGAGAGAAATGTGTAACAAATGGCTAGGAAAATACATACCAATGTGAATGTCATGGATGGACTCAGTTTCTTAGTAGGAAAAGCAGTGACAGGACATGAATAACCTACAATAGCTGGGGTCTTGTTCTCCCATCTCCTGCTGGCTTCTGGGTACCCCCAGGCTGGGGAACAGATAGACCTTTTGTGGTCTCTGCAGTTATGTAGTATTAAATTGGACCAAGCCTTACTCAAAGTTTTTTTTCGTTAGTGAAGTGTTCAAAAAAGATCCCCAAAATTTGTAGGCAGTACTAGGTCTATTTTCTAGGAAGTGGTGCAAGCATTTTGGTTAACAGTGTGACGAAGGAATTTTGCTTCTAGCTTATAGGAGCTGCAGAAATCTTTTTTGGCACAGAAAACCCACCAGGCCTGAAATCTCTTTCCGGCTCAGCATAGTGATGAGGCAAAGCCTGTGTCTATCACTGAGGAACACCCAATTACAGCACAAATTTCCTAATTCCGTCAAAAGTCACTTATCCAATGGCTTGGCCAGCAGTGTAATTGCAGTTTGAGATTCACATTAGATAATCTGAGCAGACAGGTAGAACAAATTAAAGAAAAAACATGGTGGTGTGGGATAGGTTGGTGGAGCATAGCTTGCTGCTCCCTCATTTCTCCTCCAACACCAGTCTGAATTTCTCTGGACCCTTCAAGCCTCATATTCTGCTTTGCACTATCCTTGCTGTTGTCAGGTGCTGCTTGGCAAGTAGTTTTTTGGACTGTTCAAAACCTAATCTGTAGGGAGAACAGGGGCTTCCACTTTCATTAAAGATTTTTTTTCAGTGCCTGTCTTCTCTTGCCTCCTGATGTCTGCTGGTGTGTGATGTCCCCCTGCTCTGCCCCTTGGTGTCTGAGACTGTAATTCTCCATCACCACAGAAACTGCAGATTCTTCGTTATGAGTTTACTGCAGGCTCTGCCGGAGTGAGACATTCCTTATTGAAATTTTATGTTGATAAATTTCCTGTGGATTGCGTTCTGCAGCAATCCCTATTCTGATTTTTTTTTTAACTCTAAGTGCAGTTTGTGTGGAGGAAGATCTGCCGTTCTGTGCAATACATACGTTTGCAAAACCTCTTGTGTCTTATTGTACTTGGATATATACAAGATAGTCAAGTTCTGTTCACTAAAAAGCACTTACTTGGAGCAAGCTTGGAAATTTGTGAGACATAATTAACTTTTTTGGTTTCTGTGTTATCAAATTAGTGCAGCTGAATTTGCTATAAATGCAAATGAAGTTTCTGTTGTAAGATACGTAGCAATTCAACTTAGTATTTCGATTCTCTGCTTTGCATTTGGCTGTGTAACATAAGAGATAATGAATACATGATAGAATTGGGTGGCTTGGCATAGCCAGAGGTAATATAAAGGCCAACTGAAGCATTTGTTAGTAGGAAACCAAGTACTTTAATATTTCCTTGAATGAAGAACATAGAGCAGCACAATTCCTGTCTTAAGGAACTAGTGTTGCTTACAGCGGTCATTGCACTCTCCACAATTATTTTTTTCATGATATGTTGTCTGTAGGTAACCTTGCTACTTTGTTTGCACTAAGCAAATGGAGATTGGTAAATACTCTGCTCTTGCTAGAGAAACACAACCTAATAATGTAAAGACTTCACACAGGTTGGCAGATCAGTATTGAAAACAGTTTAACATTCCAGTCCTGACATGCTCAACTTTTTGATGGTTTAAACAAACAAAAAAAAGCTATTTATTGGGTTGTTGGTTCCCCCCCCCCAGCTTACAGCAAGATTGGCTTTTTGGCTCCTTGTGCTTGAAATGAAATCCCTCTTTATTCAAAAAACAGTGTTGGCTCTCAGAAAAACCTAACAAAAACCATGCTATGAAGATACTAGCTGGTGAGAAAGAGGGGAGAATAAACATGTCATTAGGTATTCAAAAACATTAACCATAGTTTGCCTTGAGGACTGTAATTGTCATTCACATTCTTCTCTTTTGAAAAGATTCTATTCATCTATTGTATTGACTTTATGCCTGCAAATTATACTTTTTGCTGATAATAGACATGAATTCGTGAAATTTGCTAGGAAGAGACATACTTGCAGGCAACAGTCCCTTGCAACACTTCAGTGTTCCATTTAAAACTAAAATCTAAAAATCAAAATAATTGTAGAATCAGATAGCATAACAATTTGAGTATAAATTTGGTTAGACACACTTTCTTTTACCACTAAATCCTAACTTTGGATCTAGATTGTTCATAATGTGTTTACCAACCTGCTGTCATGTGGCGTGGAGCTTGTAAGAGAAGCCTGGGATGACTTAGATGCAGAGCTCATATGTGGTTTTTAAGGGTGTTGGGACTTAAAATTTCCACTGTATCTGCACTGCTGCCAGAATGCCACTGAGCATTGAGATTTGCAAAGGTACCATCTTTTCCATGATGTTCAAATTGGAGTGGATTTATTTGGCTTTATTGACTCTTGACATTTTTCTCTATATGAAAGCATTGTTAGTGTTGTCTTTGTAAACACTTATTGGGGTTCCAGTTTACCCTGTGCTTGAGGACAGAGTTACAGGCCCAATGGAACAACCCTCTTCTCTGCATGTTTGGATCTTTCAGAGTGAAGCAACACTATAATTAAAGATCATGATAATCACTCTAGCTCCAATGACAGGATTTTGGGGATCTTAAAATGTTTTCTAACTCTTCCCTATAATTTTGGCATTAAGCAGGGCTCTGTAATGAACATAAGTATAGTGCAAGACACAATCTGCTATCGTGAGACATCCAGAGAGCCTTGCATCTAACTCACGGCGGTGCTGTTAGGGACTCGCTATAGTCATTATTTTTTCCACTTATTCACAAAATAAGTTGTCTTAACTTCAGTCCATCTGTGCTGGAAATGTCCACAAAACTTCCTCCAATGTGGGCAGGACAACAAGCTCTGCATTTGCACCAAGGCAGCTGCTCCTCTTAATTTGCCTTTCATTGCAGTGTGTTGAGTTTCAAAGTGAAAATAAAGTCTGCTCCTGACTGCAGACGGGTGCGTTCTCTGGTAACGGCTTGAAAAGTCTGTACTGGATGTGGCAGGGCAGGGTGCGGGGATGTTTCTAAATGGTTCTGCTAAAATCAGCACTGCTGATGCGCAGTGGTTCACTTCGTTGTAATCTAAAACCAGTCAATAACTACCACCCTAAAATCTTACACTGAAGGATTTATCTTGTTTTGGTAGCTGGAAATACTAGTGCTTTTCCCAAAGTACTGGTCAGATTCTTTCAAAGAGATGGCCCAGCTGATGAGGGTGAGGGGAATGATACCTTCAAAGACCTGATATCAGAAATACCTGTTTCTACTGAAAGTCAACAGATGTTTAGCTCTTCCCCAATACCAGATGTTTTTGCAAATGTCTCACTGAAGTTGGAGAGGGACAAATCCAACTCTGTTTCCAAGTGGCACATGTTCACAACATGAACTCACACAAAGAGCACTCAAAGCCAATGACATCTGGCAAAAATGCTGCCAGAAGGCTGAGGAGTAATTGGTACAGAGCTGAGACTCTGGTGCTTCAAGTGATCCCAGCTGGGATGTGGGCATGATAATAAAGCAAAACATTTTTCTGTCACTGGTCATTCATTCTGTGATCCAGCAAAATGCCTCGATCTTTCTGCAAGCACTGAAGTTCACAATACAAATCTTCCTTAAAAATAAGGGAATATCAACACTTTACCTGATGGTATCTGCAAAGGCTTGATGTGTTTACCTTACTGGCAACCTTTCATGTGTTACACAGTCAGTCCCTGGTGTCCAAACCCTCTAATGAAGCATCTGTCAACCCTGTAACTGTGTCATCATCTCTGGGATGGCATTCCTCTCCACGTGCTCAAAATGTTTCACTTTTTAAACCTCGTTCTTCTAACCATGCAGTTCTGTTTCTTATGATGAAATTGGCATATAATTATTTATAAGAGTATTCTACAAGATTGCTTTGAAGCAATCATAAACGCACAAGAATTTAAAAGGGATTTTATAAACATCCTCAGTATGTGTAGTCTAACAAATTGGATGGTGGATATCAGGATGATCTCAACTCATTCAGGTGAAAATTTAGTCTGATTCTTGCAAGTGGTGGGAATGCTCTAATACTAGTGCTTGAAAAGAAGAGAACTATTCATCGCTGGCTTTTGTAATGGCAGTTTGCCTTCTATCAGGGTGACTGGTCCAGCGTTGTTAATCATGTCAAGCTTCTTTGATTTATGTTTAGTGTAACGCTTTTTTGATGTAAAGCTTATTATCTATTAATAAACACAGTGGTTCAAGGGTGGGTATTAAATCCCTAGATGGATTTGAATGATTTACTTAGTTTGCTACTGCTGAACTGCTCAAAAGCTGGTACAAAAAATACTGCTCTCCAGAAACTTGTTTGTATTAATACGTAACCCACAGAAGTGTGGGGCATTATTATTTTATTTTTAAAATTATCTGAAAACTATGTCCAAATGAAACTTGGTACCGAGTTTAAACTCCAGTTTGGTACGGAACAATGTGACTGGCAGATATTCCTACTTGCATCTGGTTCACTCCAGTAGGATTTAAACGAGAAGACATGGCTACGTGCCCTCATGGATGTATGTGTGTCTACAGTTGGGTATCTATTTCCATATGTGGATGAAGTCTGTGGAACTGATTGGTTTACATGTTGCTCACAGTGTCTAATTATATATTTTTTCTTATATATAAGCAAAAAAAGTAAAATTTTTCCCTGTGGTTGTTTTGATACACGGATGCCTTTAAGCTAATTGGATGTATTTTTTTAACGCTAAAGTTACACAAACAATGTTTTGAAATGCATAACCCTACTGGCTTCAAAGCGTCAAAGAAGAAAAAATACCAAGCCTGATTCCTTGGTACAGTGCCCTGCTTTTACCCTAGCACAGTTAGCTTTTTTCCTGCTTTTTGGGCTAATGTGGGTAATGAGCTGGTAAAATGCAGTGAGGAATCGGGCCCAGATCCGATGGTTGTACCTGGGGTCACTGCTGAGTCCTGGTGGCCTGGGCTGAGCCACACAGTGAGGTGATTTTGTCTTGATGTGCAAGCCGGGGAATTGTTCTGCGGAGGTATTAACTCAGTGAAGAGAATTGACCTCCTGCTCTTTAGCAGGAATATCAAGTTGCTGTATAATAGTATTGTGTGCTTCCACTAACAAGGAGGTTGATTTAAAGTCTTATCAGTTGATGTTCCCACGTGGACCTATGCCAAGGAGCCTTCGTTGAGAAAACTACTAAGCTAAAATAGAAATAATACGTGTGAGGGGGGGAATAGCAGCTGTATAAAAATATTCATAATGGTTTGTGTTTAAATAACACACTGCAGCATCTTTCGACGGGTGCATATAGTGGGTAATAAACTAAGCACATTAGGTTAACTGTTGCAGATAAAGGTTATATGCCCATGAAGCAAACCCTCCTGGCCTTCGTGTAACTTACTACACCGTGCCTCACGGATGCGATCTCGCTGCCTTACTTCCCATGGCACTAATCAGCCCTTGGGAGAAGAGATTCACCTTTGCAGCTAAAAGGGAATTAAAAAGGCGCTGTGCATGCGCTGTCCTGCTCACAGGTCACCGGGCAGTTGTGGCAGAGCTGCAGTGATGGAAGCAGGGGGGTTTGCTGAGCAAGTCCTTCTGAGGAGCTAGCCGGGGTGGCAGCTGCTCTACTTGTCCAAGACTTGTCTGTCTGTAACAGCGTGCCATATTTGAGAGAGCACATGGATCCCGTGGATCTCAGTTTCTGTTTGATGCCTTTTGGCACATCAAAGGCTGTGTTGTTTGCTCAGGTGGTTTTACTGAGTGTACCACCGCAGGACACAGTGGGACAAATCTCTACTGGATGTGATCAGCTTTGAAGGATCAGGCTTCAGTTGTGGCTACAGAAGAGTGAGTTCCTCCTTTCCTCTTACTGTCACTTCTCACTTGCTTGGATAGGTGGTAACTGTTCTGATGGCCACACGCTTTTTCAGCATGCTGCCTACTTTCAGAATTATTTGCTTAAAATACATTAATAGCTTGTTTCAAGCGAACGAATAGTTCAACAAATACATGTTATTCTGTGTTAATGTTCAGTGTCCATTTTTCTCCTTAATATCTCACTCTCTTTGTCTTGCTTTGATGTGTCTTTGTTATAGTTGCACACATTTGTAACCATCTAGTAATAGACGCGTAGTTGATATTCTCAAGTTTTTCTGAATACGGTACATTATTTCCTACCGTTGATTGTAGGGATAGCAAGGATAAGACAGCAAATAATGGCTTGTTGGTGGCTCTCATTCATGGAATCATAGAATCGCTTCAGTTGGAGAAGACCTTTAAGGTCATCAAGACCCTTAAGGTCATGAAAACCTTTAAGATTATCATAGTCCTGTGTGTGCGTATTTGCAGAGAGGCATAAGTAGACATCCAGATTCATACAGGTGTTCAAGCCCCAGACAAGAACAACAGCTTTCAATTGCTTGCTCTCCTTCATTGATCTTCCTTAAGGTACTGATAGAAAATTCCGTTCTTCAGCTGATCTCTGTGCACACCCTATATTAGATTTTTCTAACAGCTCCATAACTTCTACAAGCTCTAACAGATCATCAGACACTTGTAATCAAAGTGCTGTTTCTTTCCAGTTGGCCACACAGTGCAGTCATACGGCATGAGTGTCATAAAGCTTTTAACAGGCTAATAGGAGAGAAAAGGGAGCAGCAATAGGATGGGCCGAAAAGGCACCGAGTGCAACAGAAGTACACCTTAGTCCAGTGCTGTGAAGGGTAAAATACGGCACCTTTCAGCTAATAATCTGCAATCCCATTATCACCGAGCTGTGAAGTGAATTATGGGTGACATACAGGCTGGATTATTCTATCTACTTTTTGTGCCATATATCCTAAAGTTGACACTTAATTATGTTGTCTGGCAGTAGATCAATTTTTACAATGGCAACAAAAGATTAAAATGGTTTTGTATTGGGGACATTCAGAGGATAAACGGCATTGTGCTACAGGAGGGAACGGCAGTCAGCTGTGTTGCCATCTGGGAGAGAATCATTGAAGTGCTATTAATATTTAAACCTTTTAGATTTCATTAGTGTTTTTTTTTAGAGTTGGTAGCATTCCTAAAAAACTGGTTAGGCCTCTAGTAAATGTTGGTGTCAGAGGATGCTGCAAGTAGTTGTAAAGCAATGATTAACATGCTCTTAAGGTATCTTCTTCAACCACTAGTGCAGCAAGAGTAACAGATCAGATTATGTTGTGTGTACAGTAATAAATCTACAGTTGCATAAACAACTCTCCATTTGATGCGGGAAAGGACAGGGCAGACTCTCTTCTCATCACAGCAGAGCTTATCCGTATTTATTTCAGCTAATCTTTTGATTCAATGTGGTAATCACTTAAATATCCTAATTGGCAAATTTTATTATTACATTCACTGCTAATGTGCTAATTGTTTTATTTCTGGGAAAGTTGTGAAAAAAAAATGGTGCTCAATATTTATTTTCTGCTCCATTTATTTTTATTAAAATGCGGTTTGATTTAATTCTGTATTTTAGAAAATCATTATCATACATAAGCATGTTAGTGAGGAAGGGGAGGGGAGGCATGTCAGAGCAGCCATTCCCTTTCAGCCAGTGGTGAGATGGCATCTGGAGGCCTTGCAGCCTTTAAGAGATCAATGGTGGGCAAGAGTCTGCAGCCTGTAGAGGATCCCACTCTGGAGCAGTGGACCAATCCCAAAAGGAGGCCATGACTCCAGGGGGCACCTATTGCTGGAGAGGTTCATAGCTACATCCTACAGAAGAGAGCCACACTGGTAGGAGAAGCCCATGGACGACTGTCTCCTGTGGGAGGGATGACACAGTACCACAGGGGAGGACTGAGTTTTTTCCCTTGTGGAGGAAGGAGCAGGAAGAACACCACAGAATGAACTGGGACTGACTGCAACTCCCATTCCCTGCCCTGCTGCACCACTGGGGAGGAGAAGGGAAGAAGGGAAAAGTGGGAGGAATGGTTGTATTTAAGATCCAGTTGTATTTATTGTTGTCCTGCTCTGACCCAATTGCTGAACTGGTGGTGGTTTTGTTTAAATTTGATTGTTTTCTTCAAGTCGAGTCTATCTTTTGCCCACAATTGGTGTGTGAGCTCTCCTTGTGCTTTGTCTAGACCCTTAAGCCTTTCCTTGTATTTTCTCTTCCCCATCCCACACCAGAAGCATTAGGAGTGAGAGCGCAGCTGCATCGTGCTTTGTTGCCAGCTGGGTAGGCTCAACCCATGACACCAAACCACACAAAATAAGCACCTTCTTACATTTGAGACACTTTAAAGCCTACACTGTTTTCACTTTTTGTAAGATGTTTGATGGTGTGGTTTAGGTTCCACTTCCCCCACTCCTACACTTTTTTATATGAACCTGAAAATTAAACCACAAAAAACATGCCCAAGACCAATCAATCAACCCATCCCAAACAGAGTCCATAAGGAACAGAGCATAAAAGGAATTGAATCATACATGAGAGACATTAAGCAAAAATGTACAGAAGTTTAATAAACAGTCATACACTATCCCATAGTAAATAACTACTATGAGCACTGTAAAACAAAACTGCACTTGCACTTAGAGGTGAAGTGCAAAGAACACCGAAACACTTAATATTTAGTTACCCTACCTGTCAGATTTACAGGCTCCAATCTGGGGAAAATGGACAAAAGTGAACAGCTTAGTAGCAAAAAGTTTCCTTTCCCAGAACAGGCACCTGGATCACTCTATGCTCAAGTCCATGACTCACATGCCAAAAGCAGTATCTTAAAGCCTCGCCTAACAGCAAGATCACATCCTCTTCAGATATTTCTTCTACTGCAAGTATTACTGATACATAATTTGAACAGTTCACATGCAAGTTCCACTTAAGTCTTACCTTCTTCATTGTCACTGTACTGGTCAGAATCATTATTTCCATTCTGTCTGGTGTTCTCAGCAGTAGAAGACATGTCTGGGACAGGCACAGGTGCTTTCAGTTCCGGACCTTGCTCCATCAGTTTCAACAGTTTTTTCTCATAAAGTTTCCTAGTGGTAGCTATAACAACGAAGGATACGTGCTGAAGATAAAAACTATGTATCTTTCCTGACTTGATCGCTAAAACTTGGCTGTTACATATTCCTCGGAAATCTCCAAACATATGTTTTTTATTTTTAATCTGTCTGTATGGCCCAAAGGATATACCTTTAAGTATACAAGTCTGCCTCTAAGGCTTCTAATGTTTTGGTTCAAGAGAATTATTAAAATAAACTTAGACCTGTTAGTACACTGAAAGTTACAAGAATTTAGCTATGGAAAGGGAACTTGGCTGCATCCAAGACATTTTGTTCCATATGCTGCAATACACAAGTTCTATGCCCTCACAAAAAATTTAGTGGGATTGATACTGCAAGGGAAGTTTCCGTGCAGATTCCACTATTACCCTCTTAATCCTTTTACCCTGGAATTAACACGCCTTCCCCCTTAGTTTAACCTTTGCCCCATTGGCAAATTCAGTCCAGTAAGCATTAGAGGTGGTGCAAGTAAGCAGCAAGAACAGAACTTTGTTTGCTACATCCAGGCATCAAGTTGGCTCGCTTGAGGAGGAGGAGGACAGGTCATCACTAAGAGGACAGCTGTTTAAAACTACAAGGGATTAAGTTTAGCACATATTTCCACATCAGGACTCTGCTGGCAAAAATCTGTACAGGTGACTGGTGCATGAGCTGAGGAAAAGTCTAATCTTAAGAGATTTCAGGTAAGAGGAAGCCACACTTAAAAATAAGTGACAAACTCTCACAAGAAACAGAATCCATACACTCTAAGAACTAAGGCTTTAAGACTACATTGGAACATCTTTCCAGGGGACTGCATAGATAATTTTTCCAAAGACTTGAGTGCTGTCCAAGAGGAACAGGTTGAATGGGAAAGCATATATAAACAGCTAGCAGAAAATATTATGCATATTTGAATACACACAGGACTTTGAATACACACAAGACTCCAGGCTTTATCCACCCAGGATTTCAAGAACACTCTACAGAAGGCTACACATGTTACAGGCAACCATCTTTTCTTGAAGAGTTGTCAAATCAAAGTTCTTTGCCTAGGGCATAATCTGAAAGGTAAGGAGCTTTGATCCCACATCAATTGAGTGCCCAAGGCAGGAGATTAAGCTGAGGTCAGGACTTCTCCTGACCTAGGTTAGCATGCAGGACAGAATGGTAGGTTCAAGTGGCCAGGTGGCAGGGTTGGGGGTGGAAACAGCAATGGAAAACATTGCTGCATAACGCAGTGAGTAGAGAATGGTCTAGGGAAGAAGTTCCATGCTCTCATTCTTCTCTCAATGCTCTTAGGTTATTATGTAAGATGTATTTTTTTTATTTAAGCAGGCATTTGATCTCAATATCTGTATCAGAAGATCTAATTACCCCAGTGCTGAACTGTAATAGTTGCACAGCTTCAGAACAGAAGTTGGAACATCTCCAGCTGGCCTAGAACACAAGAGGAATGAACTGTGGGCTTGACTACACTGCATTGCTTCAAGTCTTGGTCTTTTCCAACCTAAACCATTCTATGCTTCTATATTTAGTGGTACACTTAGTAGTGCTGGGTTAATGGTTGGACTTATAATGGTTGGACATCTTAAAGGTATTTTCCAACCTAAATGATTCTGTAAGTCTTCTCAACGTAAAAAGTTTGTGGGAAGTAGGACTGCAATAGTATTGGTACTGAACTTGATAAGGAACTGTATCAGAGAAGTTTAGTGCACTCAGAACTGAGGTTTAGCAAGAAGTATGTTGAACAGATGAGTATCTGCTAGTTCAGTTGACCTACCTACAATCGGGCCAGGATTTACTCCATACTTCACAAGTTGCTCTTGAAGATCTTCATTACTTATCTCTGTTATATCCAGGTCATCCTTCTCCTCTGGCCTGGGTTTGTCAGTTTTCTTTGTGGCTTTCTGTGAGTGTGCAATGGAGAAACAAGAGACAGAGTGCTTTCAGTTAATACAGAACACATCTTTTTCTTCTAAGGGAACAGGAAGATGTATCCTAAACACACAAAACCAGAAGAAGTCATTATATTCTCCACCACTACCACAGCCTATGTGCAACACTTCAAACATTTACACCTACTAAACAAACATCCACTACTTAAATAAGGAAATACCCATTGCAAGTCTCTTCTGTGGTAAAAAAAAGCAAACCCCATAAACAACAACAACAAAAAACTTTACTCGTTCTGATCTTGTGTTTTAAT
>JAVSBS010014067.1:215205-276043 GCA_033124195.1 Coracias cyanogaster
CACAGGAAGTTGCACCTCAACATGAGGAGGAACTTCTTTACTGTGAGGATTACAGAGCACTGGAACAGGCTCCCCAGAGAGGTTGTGGAGTCTCCTTCTTTGGAGATTTTCAAGACCCATCTGGATGCATTCCTGTGTAACCTGCCTTAGATTCTATGGTCCTGTATCTGGAGACCTGCTTGTAATCACGACCCAGTTTGAGATTTCTCATAGTCATGGCTAACGTTGTGTTGGGTCACGTGGGGTTTTGGGTTTGTTGCTTGTTTGTTTGTTAATGCTTTTACTGTAGTTCTCTTGGGGTGCCTGCTTTTGTTTCAGTGTCCCTGCAACAATCTCAACTGAATAACAAAAGATGGTTTAATAAGAAATGTTAGTTATGTTATCAAAACAGGTTTTTCAGAGAAAAAAAATCCTTAAAATAGGAAATAAAGGGCTTTTGCCTTACTTGTTGGTAAATTATTAGAGTACTCTGCAGTACTGTTGGGCACTCAGAGGAAAGTGCAGGAATTTATGTTCTGAGTGTTAATCTTTTTCTTTAATATTTTTTTTCTTTAGGATATTTGCAAACTTTTTAATCAAGAATCAAGCGTGGTTAAACATGCCTTGAATTTGTGGCTGATGTTACATCCTTCACCATTTTCTCTGGAAATTTTTGTGGAATGGCAGTCTGGAATTCTTTTGTCTTGGGAATAAGCACTTTCAGTTTAAGGGCAACAAAGTTTATTTTTGAGTGCTGAAAAGCCTTCTGACTGAATTATTAAATGAATTAAAACCAAGCTCACTCCCAAACATCTTTTGCTGCTTAATGAAGAGAGAAGCAAAAAGGGAATCTTTGTGGCTCAGGCTTTCCTACATCCAGCAAACATAAACCACAAGATGGATTAAGGCATCTTTGTCTATAGCCTTGTCCACTTGCAAAGAATAATAGTCAGAGAAAGGTGGAGAGCATTACTTGGGTCAAGGGGTCACTTGGTATGTGTTTCTCGAACCACTCAATAAGGACTGGGCTTGGCCAAGCTCCTCTGCTGCTACAGCCAAATGAGGTTTGCTGTAGTTTGATGAGGACAAAATTTGCTTGGGGCAACATAATTTCATTTTGTGTCCTCTGTTTTCCTTGGTATATTAAGGTCTGTATTTGGGTACATGATTTGTAGAGGGCAACAAGGATAATGTTTGAGCATTTCTGCTGCAACTTCAAGTCCGGGTTAAAAAGGAAAACAGAAGTAGTGAGTCATGGATGTTATAATTTCATGTTAAGTCACGTCATGTTCGTTTTGTGTTCGTATCGCATCAAGTTATGAATATCCCAAATGGAGCCGCTGCTTTTAGCTTTCCATGTAGGCAATTATTTCCATTGAAGTTGCGGGGCCGTCTGTCTAGTCGCTGCTTTGACATCTGTCATCGTAGTACTAAATTGCTTTGTAAAACCTATTACTTTGGGATATAGTATAGTGTCTCTTAATTGCACCACTTGCTTCTCCTGTCTGAACAGAGCCTACTTTTGTTTCCACCGTTAATGGCGAGGCCCTGATGGCAGAGCGATGCTGAGAGATCATTGATGGGAGGAGAACTGCTCTGGGATTACACGGGCAGGCTCGGGCCTTGTATTTTATGACAAACACGAGTGCCAAAAGGCTTGGGTTTTGACTTGTGTGACTTAATTCTCTGGCCGGCTGTTGAGGCAGTGGTACAGTCATTGCGAACAAGCTCTCTGTGTTTGTTAGCTTCCCGCAGATGCACAGCGAATGCTCTCTGCTAAATGCTGGCTATTGAGCGCAGACTGCTGTGGCTCCCCGAAGGATCTCTCGGGCTCAGCAAATCCTTTGCCTCTCCCTTTGGGAATATTGTTTTCTGACTGTCTCGTGCTTAAAATACACACCTAATGCACAAAGAGGGATGCTGGTTAATCATTTACAATAAACATATTCTTTACTTTTTCTTAGGCAGACAGTAGCATTTAGGTGAAAAATGGCTTAAATATTTTACACGAATGACTCCTATGTATCATAGCTTTTGTGGCTAATGAAACAGGGTTTTGGTTTGCACAAAACAGCTGATGAATCATTGAAGGCAGCTATAAAGGTACAAACTTCAGACTGAGCAGTGCTTATTGCTTCAAGCCTAAAAAACTGAGACAGTCTCTTTAACTGCTGGTAAATACAATGTATGTCTATATAAAGCAAATAAATACTTCCGAACTGAGGAGCTGTGCCATACACAGTCCGTATGTAGCATTGCGCGATCTAGAAAAGATGCCGTCTTGCATTTAAAATACTCAACTCCTCTAATCTAGCTTTGGAGACACATATTAGTAAATAATGTAAATTAGGGACACGTTTTACTAAATAATTTAAATTAGGCTGTGGTCCTGGGGGATTCATTTAAGCTGAACTTAAATTAGCAGTTGTTTGTTACACACTGAAAATTCACATTTTATGTGGAAGTGCATGTAACTAGAAATAGAAAATGAGCAAGCCGAGCAAATTTGTTAGGCTACATGCATTCCTAAAGAACAGCAATATTCAGTATGTACAAATAGATGGAGGTGATTCCACTTCCCATCAGTTGAACCTCAGCTCTCCCTTTTCAGCACCAATATGGTGGATGCTTATAGTATAAATCAATCAGTAAGACTTACAAATGCTCTGAGTTGTTGTCAGATTTTATTTTTTATTAGTCGATGGCACACGCAGTGCAGTAGCCTCCTTCTTAGAATTCATATGGTTCCTGCTGTGATTGACAGGGTACAGCTTCATTATGCAGTTGGCTAGATGGGCCGATTATGGCTGTGAATGCAGGAATGGGATGAATGAGAGAAATGTGTAATTGATTCTAACCGTGGTTGGCTGGCTCATTAAGGATGTGGATGCACCACGCTCATGTCTGCAAGGGAAGAAATGAGAGAAACCTATTTGTACTTTTTCAGGTGTTTGGGAAAAAACTCATTATGCTCATATTTTTGCCATCTCGTGTCACTTTTACAAAGAACAAGGGGAGAGTAGACTATATCAAAAGCAAATTATACCAGTCCTCCAGGTTGGTTTTGAGGCGCAGTCGCTTCTCTTCATCCTCTTGCGACTGGAAGTTTTTTTTGTCTTTGCCCGTGCTGCTCTGCCCTTTCTCCATAGCAGCATAGATAAAATCTACCATGACAAGTAGCATGTGAAGATGTGTGGACTGACTTCTTTAATAAAAAAGACCAAAGAAAACAGCCTCATTGGCCTTTTCACACATGGAGTTTATACGCTACACCAGACAAAATTTCATATTTGACTGGCCTGTATGGGAGTTTGAGAGGAGAGTTGCTGTGCCTTTGAAGTATTGATTAAATGCACAAATTGTGTTCCTTTTCCCTGGTGCCCAAGTAGTGACAAGGATGTTTTAAATGCCCAAGTGCCTGTTAGACCTCCAGGTTAGTTTGTGATTTACACAAGATCCAGTTGTCTGCTTTCATGATAGCGTTTCAGAGAAAAAGCAGGAAAAAAACCTGAATGAAACCAAGTGGAGATGACACAGAGGGTGCACACGCACAAATCGGGGTGTAATTGTCACAGACCTTGCTTTGGCTGCCAGAATTTCCAACCAAGTGCCTGACGATTCAATGACCATCAAGAAAGCAGTAGATCCTGCAAGCTCTCCTCAGGTCAACCATGTGTTACAATGCAAATCTTAGGAAAGCCAGTGTAAAAACAAAATGTTGCTTCAGCCCTGAAGGAGCTCCAAAGCATGGTCACGCAGTGTGGATCTGTGCTGATGCTTTCTGTCGGCTGCCTCCGTCTTCACTTTGGAAACATTTCTGTAGGAAAAAATATGTTCTTCTCTTATAAATATTACTTTAAAACAAAGTCACTTCATTAGCATGAAAAGCAGTTTGATCCATTGCTGTGGCCCAAATCCCAGATGAGAATATAGTGCCCTCTGGGGCTCTCCACCTCTGTGTACTGCTAGAAATGTAAGCATCTCTGTGTAAACAGAATGTGATTTATGAACACGCAAATTGCAGCTTTATTTTTAATGAAGTTTCTTATCAGTGTGCTTGGCTGGAAGACTGACCATAGTAAATCAGAGGCTTCAGAGCAGCGCTGGCAGCTTTATTTGACATAAAAATTCAAATACTAGAAATGGCGAGTGTGGCATTCGCTGAGAGATGACTGCTCTCAGTTTTCCTGTTTACCTGGTTTTGAAGAACAAAAAAAAAGTATTAGAGGATGTTTGGAGAATGTCTAATATTCCATGCTCCTGTGCGATCTCATTAAAAAATGCTCAAACAGCAAAGGGGTGCAGGAGCTGTTTGGTAGCAGGGATCTCTACCAGGCTTTTCCAACTAAACTCAATCTTTTGGGAGTTCCTCTGGCTTTCCCCCAGTTCAAAAATCTTTCGGTGATGAGACCACTTCTCTTTCATGCCATTGTGCCTCTGCATGCACAGTGTATCTTCATCCCCTTGTCACGCTCATTCCCGTGGCTGACTCCCCCGTCTGAGTTTCCCTCTGTGGTCACTTTGCCAATTTCTGTGGCGAAACTCATCCCTGCCCATGTCCTTCTATGATCCTTTACTGTCTTTGTAGTCCAGCCTGGAGGTAGTTTGTTGCAGAAAGGCCATGTGCTTTTCTAGGGTGGCCAGCCTGGCGCAGAAGGTGATAAGTAGGGCTCACATGTCCATGTTTGTCCTCAGCAGCAGTGCTGGAGGTTTGCATTTGGGGCTGGATGCTGTAGTGGGTGGCCAGAGCAGCAGGGCAACAGTTCTGCCCCTTAATTTTCTTGCAGGCAAATGCCTGTAGATCTGTCTTCCAGATCCGTAGCGTACAAATTTCTCCGGGTCTGTGCAGCTAGGTGAGGGGCAAATGTGCAAGGAAACTTTGTGCTGGGCAAGCTGGAAGATTGACACAGTCTTTGTAGATATATTAAAAATGAATGGCTCTGCTTCAGCCTGTGAAGCCTGATGCTTCCATATTAACTGTGTGGGAGGGGGGAGAGCTGGTTTATTTTTGAGTTTGTTTTATGCCTGTATAATCTCAAAGGGTTTTGCCTGCCTGCAAACCTTAATGTATTGTGGAATAGCTTGAGCAGAATAATGTATAATTTAGGCAATGTGTGAATATACTGATTCTGTTGATGGTGTACAAGAAAATTATTATTTCCCAGTTTGTCTGTTGACCATGAAACGCTGACCTGTGATTAATGCTGCTCTGCTAGTAAAATCTTACTGTCACGTGTTTTAGAAAAACTGTGTGCCTGAGAGGCTTTTGCCAGTGATACAATTGCAATAGTTTTGATGGTTTATAAACCAATTCATGATTATCTTCATTGTCTTGTCTAAAAAGTCACCTATGATGGGCCTGTCAAAATTAAAACATAAAAGCAAATAACTGTGTTAAATGTTACCTATTCATGTGAAGTGTCTGGTGCAGGGATAAAGGGTTGTAAACGAGGCACTGTGAAAATGCTAAATCAGGAAGTTCTGACAAAAAGATGACAAGAACAACATTTCCTGTTTACTGAGTTGGGAGTTCTTAAAATTATTATTTAGTAATGGAAGTCTGAATGAATGGAGTTAAACATTTAATAAGTGAAATGCATCTGGAATGGTATCAAGGGGAGTTTTATACAGAAAGACCCAAGCAAGAATTTGGTACTCGGGCTATTCTCCGAAGCTCCTTCTTGTTTTTAATGGCTTAATGAATTTATTTCTTAAGATTCAGCTTTGAATCAGCTGCACCTTGAAATGCAAGTTAGCTCAGCCTTAACAGGAACAGGGAAGTTTCTTATAGTTCTCTCCTTTAGTAATCTTTTACATTTTAAGTTGGTGTTATAGTCATTCCTTTATTTGCTTGTTGGCTGGTAGGTGTTGTGAATTTGAAATGCATCACGGTACCTCTGAGCTTAGTGTCTGTAAATGTAGAATTATCTTGACTGAGATCAGGTTCACCAGTATATTCCTTCCCCCTTGCTCAATAATTGCACCTTGCCTCTTTCAAAAATAAAAGGAGAAAAAAAAAAAAAAGAGATAAGCTTTTTCTTTCTGTGAAGTTGCAAACAGCCAAGCACCAACTCTTCCAAAGAGAAACCTTCTGTGGAAAGCTTCAACCTGAAGGAAAGTGCTCTAGTCATGGTCTGAAATGGTCTTTCCTCATGGAAGTACTCACACAACCTTGTCTCAGCAAGCAGAAGCAAATGTTGAACTAGCTATGCTATTTTTTTTTTTTTCCTAGGTCTTAATAGTACTCAGTTTATTAGAGTAGCTAAAACACAAGTGAAGAAATAACTCTTTTCTGAACTCCTGGGTGAAGCCATTCTGTCTCAATCACCTGCTATCATCCCGCCCATCAGTGGATAAAGACTGAACACCTACGTGATGGTTCAGTTGCCTGAAATGCTGTAGGGAGGGTTTGTGTGTCTGGCAGCTGTGACATTCAGCTGAAATTATCCAATCTGTCCATCTTTTTCCAACAACTAGAGAAAATTACTGTGATCAAAATGGAAAGAAGAGTAGTTAACCTTTTATTTACTTCTCAGTAAGGTGGTTTTCTGTAGCAGTTGGGAAGTTTAGCTCTTCTGGGTTTCAGTTTCCTATCACAGCTGATTCCTCTGTGTTTCTGGGAACTGGGATTCTCTGACATGCTTTTATTTGCTGAATTATCGATACTTTCTGGCTAATGTAAAGAAAAATTTTGGAAATGTTCAAAACATGATGGTTCAGCACATAAGCCACCTTTTACATAGTAGAGACCAGGGCTTGACAGATGGTGTCTGGATAAAAACTAAGACAGCATACACTGTACTGTTAGAGTGTCCATTTTCACATATGCTTCGGTATAGGTTGGAGGGAGATAACCCAAGACAGCCTGAACAAAGAACAATGGTGGGACTTCTGTAGGATTTGTGAGTAAATTAAAATATTCTGGAATGTAACAGCAGCAGATGTTCATTGGAAGCCTGTGCCGTGTGGGACAGACACACAGCCTAACCAACAGGACCAGTGGTACTGCAGTTGAAAGCATTGGTCTAATCCCTGTTTGTGGCAACACTGCAAAAAAAATAGTGCTGCTGTTTATTGCTGCTGCTGCAAGTTAGAAGGGATGATAAGGAAGGAGGAAAAAAAGATATACCTGCCACAGTAACTCTTTCTATGGTGTTCACATGTGTTATAGGAGAACGATATTTCATGAGTAAATGTGCTTCCTACTAGTAAAGTGTGTATGGGGGAAAAATAATTTAAAAAAAAAAAAAAAGACACCTTTTAGTTTGTAGGTTTCTTTTCAAGGTGTGGTGTTTTGTTTTTTTTTTACTCCAGGCTTTTTACTTTATTTTTCTTATAGCACTTTAGAGACTTTGATTGCAGCATCTGATTTTGATGAATCCACAGGCATCATAACTGAGATGTTCCTGAGCTTGTACTTTCTTTTTTTGTGCATTGTAAGTTTCTTCAAACAGAATATTTTGTTTTATTGCATGGTGTCTCCATCTGGTTTAAGAGGAAAGCACATTCTTTGAGTAACTAACACATTCATAGGTCACAACTTTTCCCAGCAATGATTTTAAGACAAGAAAAGTATAAGCCAAAAAAAGGTCTGTGTATCACCATCAATGCACTGAGGTTTTACGTAGTGAACTTTCCCAGTGAGTGGCCCTTCAAGGGGTGAGAACAACTGTTTCAAAGTTGTACAATATTTACAGTTGTTCAGCCCTAAAGATTAAGAGTATTTATGAAAACGTTTCATCTGTCCTGCATGTGGATGGCAGTAGACATAATCCAAGCATTTAGTGCATCTTTCTCTGTTTTTCCTGTAGCACAAATACTTCAAAACTTATCCTCTGCTCTTTTTTAATCACAGATGTATCTTACGTGATTTCCAGTTTCAAACATTTTCTTACAATATTATTCCTACCTTTGTGTCTAGGCACGATACCCGAGTGGATTGACTTGTGATGCAGTGGTTCTGCAGAGTCATGACATAAGTTAAAAAAAACACCAATGAATCTCTAACTTTTTTTATCTTATGTATTTCCTGCAGATGTGATCCATACCGTTGGACCGATCGCAAGAGGCCATCTCACCGACACTCATAAAGAAAATTTGGCAAGCTGCTATAAATCCTCTCTGAAACTGGCAAAAGAAAACAACATCAGATCAATTGTGAGTACTGTATAAGACCATGTTATTTTTTCTAATTTGGATCTTTGTTTCCTTGCTGCAGAACAATTGTAACAGTAGGCTTCCAAAAGGATTTCTTGTTCTATGTGATGTGCAAAAAAAAACCAAATATCATTTAGCTAAAAGGGTTGGTAAAGGGATATGCTTGTTTTAGGAGTCAGCAAGACTTGGCCTGGTAATATGTGTATAAACAACTGTTTCATTGAGAAAGGGAGGGAGCTGTTCCTGTGGCTTATTCTTACACTGCATTATTTATTTTAAAAGACCTAAGAAGCTACTGGTCAGGAGGATAACTTCATGAAGTATGGTCTCCTAAATAGCTGAGAAGTGATTAGTTTGTTGCTGCTTCTGTCTTTTAATGTTTGTCCCTAAAAATAAAGGTCTTGGTCAAGAGTCACTCTTTATAGCACCCCCTTCACCAAAATCAATCATAAAATGGCCTGTTACATGATATTGCATTTAATTATAAAGGTTCTTTGGTTGTTTGAAATACACCTTACATTTTTGTACTTCAAAAGGGCTGATTTTCAAAGTCATCAGAGAAGGGGAGCTGTTGCCTCTCCATCTCTGGAGCCTTGCTTCTGCAGCTCAGACCATTGCAGCTGAAGTCTTTAGATATCTATAGGTTAGTACCCTCTATGTTTAACTGAGAAGGAAGTTATCACCTGGGCCTGACACTTAATCTAAAAAATGTTAGACCAATGGTGTTGTATCCGGGTATTCAGTAAGGGAAAACTATTAACATTGGAGAGTTGCAAATGGAAAATGAAGCTTTTTGAGGAGAGGGGCAGGACAGGCGCAGGGCTTTGAGCCGGAGTTAATGTGCCCTTCAGAATCAAGCCTGATGAATACTGCTTGTTTCTTTCTGGTTGGTATAAACTGTGCTCTTCACATTTTTTCCACTAGTGAATTTCTCTCTGTACTTCTCATAACAGTGTCCTGGAAGCACTTTCTTTGCCATTACCCAGCCACCAGAGGGGTGGTACCCAGTTCGGTTGTTCATTTTGTTACTTGATTTCCATGGTTTGTTTGTTTTCATTTAATGCTAGGCACCTGAGTTGGAACTGAAAGCAGCCTTGGGGTATGTTTTGAACTCATCTCTGCAATTGTTTGAACACACAAGGATGTATCTGTCCTGCTGTAATTCTCATTGGAGCCAGCAAGATCACTGTGCTGTTGCTCCTACATTCCTTGTTGTACCTGCCTTTATGTTCTGGGCAATTACAGGCTGCTTCTGGGGCATTCAGGTTGGTGAGAATCAAGTTCTTAACATTTCAGGGGGGAAGAAAAGGGAAAAAAAATTAATGTGTAAAAAAAAAAAAGAGTATTGAAATAACAAAGGAAAAACGGCAGTGGACGTTGGTCAGTGCTGGCAATGCTTGAGTCTGGAGGGATTCTGTAATTTGAGGATATTCCAGATGGTAGCTTTGTATTTAACATGGAATAATAACAAGTAGACATGCTCATGGGTTTCATGAAAACTGGCTTGATATTTTAGTAAGGAAAGATGACCACAAGACAAATCATCCACGGATTATTTCCTTGCTAGTTAAGAGATGTTGATTGTGCACCTGTTTGAGATAAAAAAAAATACTCCACACCCAGACTAGCAGGCCACAGCTGCACAAGCTGAACGGGAGCCAAAGGCCATTCATTCATACCAGCATTAAGAAGCTTAGCAAGCAATATGGATTTTAAAGTCCACATGACAGATCATGGACTGTTCTGAAAAGCCCTAAGTCCAGTGATTTCAGTGATGCTTTGGGAAGTGAAGGCTACTTGAGTGTCTGCCCTAATGAACAAGCCAAGCCTGGAGCAAAGTAAAATGTACAATTCATTCAGTTAAGGAGCAGTAGATTACTGTGAGTCTGGAGGAAAGAATACCAAGTGCAAGGGGGTTTCACAAGGTCCACTAGAGTAGACAGAGGGAAGGGAAAGAAAATGAATAAAAATATCTACAGCCTTCTGAGGCTTGCAGAGAGAACAGAAGGACTCACATTGACTCAAATAGACAATATCTGAGTGTGGACTGGATTATGGCAACAGATGGATTTACAGTAGGGAGAAGGCAAACAAAAAATGAGGGGCAGCAGGGAGTGTGGGGGGAAAGTTGCCTGTGTAAAATAAGGAAGAGAAATTCAGCTGTGCTGATTGATTGCCTCTTTAACAAGAAGATGGAATAAGCATGGGACAGTGGAAGATGAGAAGTTTTAAAAGAGGTACTGCGTAAAAGCAGAAAAAGCTGTATACTTATGATGTATAAATAAATGGACACTGGTAATAGCAAGTTGTAGTGTATTAAAAGAATTAACTAAACCAGAAAGCATCGGAGCACTAGCAGTTGTAGTGAGAGAGAGGGAAACAGGAAGATGTTAAAGGATTGTAACATGAATGTGTTACTTATCTTCAAACCAGAAAGGGCAGCAGGTCTAGAAATTAATGCAAAAAGAGGAAAAAAAACCCCCACAATTCAAATTGTTTTGAACATGAGTTGTGTCATAGGAATTAGAATTGCTGGAGGCATTATGAATGAAGAGTAATGATGAATGGCGATGTATCAAGTTGGACAGAAGTGTGCAGGGTGACTCAGGGTGCACCGCTAAACACCATTTCATTTAACATCTTTATTAATGATTTTTGAAGAGTACACAAACAGCTCATTAATTACATTTACAAATGATACTACATTAGGCAGTGTTGCAAACACTAGAAAAGGACAGAGATATATGATGACAATTGATTACAGAGACTGCAAATACAACCTCATCCAGCATCCTCTACAGCACCCGAAGGGAGTTTGTTCCTCCACTTCAGTGGAAGGTAGGTCAGAACCAGAGCTGACAGCTACAGTGTAACTCGGCATTGGAAAAGATGAAGTAGCATATGGTGGGGAAAAATAACCCAGTTCGCAAATAGTCAAAGGGCGAAGCGTGCTGGAAAACCAGCATAATGAGGAAATGGTCTTGAATAATAAGCCTCAAATTAGATCTGTTTACAGCAGTCACCTCTTTTCTTTCAGTATTACATATTGTTCAGCTGCCTGTAGAGCAGTTATGGATGCCATAGGAGTTGTAGTTCCTGTTCAAAATGGGCTAGGGAGAACAGGAACAAGATTTGGAAGAGATCAAAACTCATTTATACATATGTGTGTGTAGGCGTTTTACATACTGAGGAACGGAAGCGGTGATCTTGAAATACTGAGTATGTCGTGAGTTGCAGCTTTATGGAGGGTGGGAGAGAGGAATGTCATCATGTTTATGACAAAATAGCAATCAAGGGCTGTAGCTGATATTAATCTGGGTTGTGTTTGTGTCCAGGCATGGATGAGAGCAACTCTATGCTAACTCTTGGGAGAGCACTGAAATCTCATCTGAAAATGTTATCATGTCAGTGTATATAAAAAAAAAAAAACAACATGATGGGCAAAACCAGAAACAAGATGAGGGAATATAAGGAAATGCCAATCAGCATGATTGCCAAAGGTTCGTAATTCACCAGCAGCCCAGCCACGGGCGAGGATTTGCATAGCCATTAAGGCAGAAAAAAGAGCCTCATGAACAAGTCAGATTTTCCACAGAATTATTCAGAGAAATCAAAAAGCTCCTGAGATTTGTTTCCTGCGCCCATTTCTCTTAAACCTTTTATGCTCGATATGAAGTTTCAAAGACCGTATCGACTGTTCTCATGCAGGAGTTTCTCTCTCCCAGGTCATCTACTCCGGCTACCTCTGAGGGTTACCAAGGTTCAGTTTGGTTTTGTTTGTACTTGTTATCTGGCATTCCCGAAAACATGCATCGCTTTTTTCCTTTGCCATTGTTTATATAGCTGTGCCCACTTGTGGGACACTTGAGCTGCTGTCTGACTATTTGTGTGGTCACTGGTGCTGGGTGAACCTTTTGTGTTGGGTGAGTCTTATTTATACAATCCTCTGTCTGGTGAAGAGGATACTCGAGACGTTGTTTCTGATTCTCTGCTTAAGTTGGTACAGAAAACCTTTTTCTACAGAAAAGTTACTTTTTCTCCAGAAAAGTCAGTTTCCTCAACAGGAGGGAAAATATTTAAGGTAATACATGGAATTTGGAGTAAATAGTTGGCATTGAAGCAAATTAAATTTTGTAAATATCCAGAATAATTTCCTAATGTAAAAAACTGTGTTTTGATGTTGGTCTCTTTAACACACTAGTAACAATTGCTGTCCTGCAGCAATTAAACCTCTGCTGCCTGTACTATAGGCACCAAATCTTCACTGAAAGAAGAAAAGTAAAAATAGTCCAATAGATGCTCCTTCTGTTCTCCTGTTTTGATTTTCTAAATAAGAGAGTTACAGGCCAATTAGCTATTAGGTTATTGAGCAGACTGGGGGAATTGTAATCACCATTTTCAGGGATTAAATTGGTCCCTTGTTTACGCATTGTTTGAAGTTATTTGCTCTATGTGCTCTGACTTTGAGGAGCTCCTGTCCTGCTTTACTTTGCAGATGCTCCTTTGAAACCATCTGATACCCTGCAACTTTTCGAAACATCAAGCACTTTCCTGCCACATACTTCATTCAGCCTTTGCTTGTGGTGAAATAAAATCTCAATCAATTGATGTCAGTCAAAGCCATGGTAGTAGTTAAACACCTTGTGAACTACATAAAAAATGAAAAAAAGAAAAGAAAAAAGATGCTGTGTGGTGGTGTGGGTGGCATTGAAGTCAAAAGGGCTGTGGTGCATTTGCAGAGCAAGGAAGTTGGTGCTGATCCCTCCTCCAGAAGGCAGGGCAGGCTTCCCGTGCCATGGTTACAGAAAGGAAAGCAGGTTTTCTGGGGACTACAGCTCTGCTGTTGTTCAGGACTGCCTTTGGCGTTGCAGTCTTCAGGATCACCTCATGTTGGCAGGGGTGAATTGTAAAGCTTTAACAAGAAGCATTTCTTTAGACCATGCTCTCTGACCTCTACCTCTGGGGAGAATTATGGCTTGGGTGGGGCTGGAGGAAATCCTCAAAGAATGTGGCTTTGTGAGTTGCAGAAGGAAACTTTCTTAGTGCCTACAAATATATTAACAGGGTTAAATACAAAATACAGATTTCTCCATTCCCTTGAGTCAGGTAGGGAAGAGTTCACACTGTTCTAGAATCTCACTAGATGAGTTTGCTGTTGCATAAAAAACCCACACACTAAAAATACCAGTCTGCCTTTCTGCCTGGATGTTTGTGCTATGAAGGCAGAAGGCAGCCCTGCTCCACCCAGGGAAAGCCTCTTAGCTGGACTTCTCAGCACGACCACCCTGCTCCTTCTGTCTAAAGTATACAAAAAAGGCAATTTAGAAGTATCTCAGAAGTAAGAAGACTTATTCAAGGTCTAGCTCACCTTCAGGTTGAGTGGAAAAGCCATCGCTTGGTGGTGGGATGGCTAGTGACCTGGAATGAGGAGGTGTTTCTGGAAGAGTAGATTGTGGATAAAGTGGCTTCCTCCTGTGCACGCAGCTTATGGCACACGTTGGTTAGGGTTATTATACAAGTCTGCAAAGTAAGATCAGGATGTGCTTTTTTTAAAATCCGCATTGTGCCTCCATTTCTGGGGTCTTAAATCAGTGTACGCAATGCACTAGCTGTGCATATGCAGTGCTTTGAAATCAAAGTATTATTTGAGGCTTTGTTAGATAAATATTCCTTTCGTGTAAACATTAAGTTCATCTACAGGGAGCTTTGACTTTATATCATTTGTGTAGGTGTTTTTCACAAACAAGGGTCATTTAATTATATCTGTTGTCTGTGTATTGGCAGAGTTAATACCAATACTAATACAATCTGTTTGTATGGAAATGCAGCCTAATAACAATTCAGAGCAGCATATAAAAGTGCATCAAGAAAGGTGTACCTGCCACTTACCCATTCATAGCACTTAAGAAATAACCAAATTGTCTTCAACATTTGTCCCCACCTGTAACTGGGGATTTTAAAAATAGGCTGCAGCTATGCATTGATATTCTTGTATTTGTATTCACCTTTAAAAGGAAGTTGTACTTCTGATGGGCTGCACTATTTCTTTGAGCTTTAAGTGGAGACATATTCAGCCCCTGTGATGCCTGAATCTTCAATTGTAACTCATGGACTTCAATTTTTAATATCAATTTCCAACCCAAAGTGTTCTCAGCTCCTCCTGTTCTAAATTAGAAAATTCATGAAAGAGGTGTTTGAATTGTAGAAGGGCGCTTAGAATGGTGTGCTGTAACATACTGGTCTAACAAGTTTTACAGTCTTGCCTTTTACCTGCCTTATCTCATGATGCAGAGTTATGTTTCAGGGAGAAATAAAGCAATTTGGTTTATTTTTTTTTATTTTTAGGGAAACTTACTGAGAATGTTGCCCTAGCAATGAGTTATAAGTCTGAAATTCCTAAAGGTTGACTTTACTCTATCATCTGGTTTTCTGATACAGATTCATATCCATCAATCGGAAGAGTTGCTTTGGAAGGAAATTTCCACAGTGTCATAAATCCACTGAATTTGTTTTATTGAAACACTTGTTTAACTTGTAAGCTATGATATGACTGATCTTACATTTTCAAACTCAGCTTTCTCTCCAGCTTATCCATCCTCTTTTTTTACTTATTAACTTTCTTCTTCTCTTAGATATTTTCCAGATCGTGTATTTAAAAATTAATCTACTACATAAAGGTATTAAGTTTAATTACCACGTTGGCTTTTTACTCCTATGTCAGGTGAGGATGTTGTGAGCTTTTGGTTACAGAAATTGCTACAACTGGCCATGCTTTTGTTAACCCAAGGTGAACCTGTTGCTGTGTTGCATGTGCTCCCAACCATTTCTTACAAAATGATCTTGGCAGATTGAATCGCAATCCTGTTTCTTCAATAAGGATTTCATTAAATGAGATGTATTCAGCAAGATCAAGTGTAAATTGTTACACCTAAACAGAGACACTTATTCAACTGAGAAAGGTTGAGGAATGATTGTAGCCCTAGGCAGAAGTTCCTTAGAGAATAATCTGAAGTTTGTAGTGGATCATGCACTAGAAGTGAGTTAACATCACCCTGTTGTGTGGAAAACCAAGGAAGGAGTCTGTTGTGACAGTTAAAACAGGAAAGATCTGTGAAGTTACCTGTTGTGTTACTTTAGAGGAGCTAACTGGGCTGCTGTGTCTGCTGTGGGCAACTGGAAGATGGAGTTTCAGCCAGGGATGATTATGGAGTTAGAAACAACAGCAAGAGTAGAGGGAAAGGAAAGGTTTAAGTCCAGAGAATTGAAGAGTAAAAGTGAGGAGAGAAGGACAAGGAGAAAAAAAAAATGCATAGAATGCTATAGAAGAGTAGAAGTTAATAAACTGTTGTCTGTCTGGGGACAGGGCAAGTAACGGTCTGAATTTATAGGAACGGAGTTTTAGGTGAGAAATTATGAGGAGATTCCTAGTTGGAAGGATGGTAAAGGGTTGGGAAAACTGTTTGGGAAAGTTATGGCTCCACCAGCATCTCTATGGGGGCCATCACTAGCAGTGGTTGAATCCCACATTCTCAATTTAAGTGCTGCCAAAAGCCCAAAGGTTGCAAAAGCCAAAAGATTGAGCTCTGGCAGTGAGGCTGCTGCAGCCTTGGGGAAATCGGCCGGTAGCCCGGTCACTGCGGGAGCTGACTGCACAATGCAGAGGCAGACAGGTTGCTTTATGCTGGAAAATGAATCCCTTTAAAAAAAAAAATAAATTCTCTTGTGGCTTTATTGTTTCATTTTGATTACATGGTTGCACAATTATTTGTTTGCATTTTTTTTTTCCTTTTCTCCTTGCCAATTTGTTTTTTCTGCCTTGCCAGTGTGCCACTGGGGATGGTTTTCCTGTTGAGATAAATGCCTTTGAATTTTGTTTCTCCTGCTATCTGCCTACCCTTCCATCTCACCATGCAGGATTTTTTACAGACACTGAGAAGATAACCAGCTTGGGGTGCATGTATAACATGTGCAATAGCATTCTGAGGCTTGTGTAGGCTTCTGTGTTCTTTAATAATCCATTTAAATTTTGCTTCTGCAATTTTACAGTTACATATTCAGTACATACCTCCTAGGAGGAAGCGGATTTGTTTTATTTTGATGCTTGAAATACATTACAGTGTTTTTCTGTGAACAAGAGTGGCAGGAGCAGTTCAGAGAGATACATTGCTTAGTTGTGAATGTTTCATAGCAGTGTACCACATAGAAATTATTTGTGGTAACACTGATGATGATGTGACCTGATGGGATTCCGTAAGTATGATATGATGACTCCTGAGTAGGGGTATTCCTTCACAACCCTAAATATTCAGAAGGGTTTTGAGTACAGACAGGGACAGATACAGCCACAAACTGTGCAAGTGCTTGAACTTTTACCAACAGACAGATCTAAGGATGCTGGGGCTTAGATACTGAAGAGTAACAGAGGACAAAAGCCACTATAGTCCTTCCACTAGCCCGGTTTGTCTTCTGCTTGACCACAAACAGCCAGACGGTATCGGGAAAGAACAGTGGTGCTTTAATAAAGAGATTGCATTACTAGGGAGTCTCAGTTCTCCGTTTTGTTGTTCCCTGATGTTACCACATTCTAAAAGGTGGTGATTTTGTGATGGGAAGAGGGAGAAAGGTTAGTTATTTCTGTTGAGTTTCATGAAACACTGACTATACACTTTAAGAAAAAAAAAAACCACCACCAAACATGAACTGGTGGAGTGAAAAAGGAAATTACTTGCTCAGAAATAAATTCTGCAAGTTTGTGTATGTGATGGGTTTAACATGTGATAATTTGCCCATCACCCTGTGGGAATCCTGTGCTTGAAAGGATGAAACTTTCTGGAAACGTTTCCTGTTGGCTCAATAATTGGGGAACTGTCTCATTAAGGAAGGACAAGGTACAAATCCGTCAGACAGTGGATCATAATGCTGGTGATATGAGACAGCTCATAAAACTAGGGATTTACACCATAAAGTGCAGGGGAAGAGAATGTTTGTTTCTGTACAGAGGAAATTGTGCTGGGGAAAAAAAAAATCTTCATTTTGATGGAAAAAAGAAAAAAGTGGAAATAACTACAGGAATTCTTATTTACATGCAAATCTTGGCTGCCCAGAGTCAAGTGTGTCAGATGCTTGTCACTATTTAAATAGCAAGTTCTTGTAATGGAAATTCATAGTAAAAGTTGACGGCATATACAAATTCCTAACAAAGGCCGTAGTGCCGGTGGGCTGTGGCCGTCAGGCTCTCTGCAAAGTCGTCATTGTCCTTCTACTTTACTTCCTTTCATTGGCCTATTCCCTGTCATCTTGTTTGCAGTTTGTAGGCTCTTTGGGGGGCTTGTGTTTTCCCTGCATGGACAGTCTGTGTGCTACGAAGGTGTGATCCCTCTTAAGACTCATGCACAGCAATAGTAGTAAATAATAGTTGCAACAGGGCCAATTTTTTTTTTTATACGGACTGCAGTGACTTGCTCCATTGCCAAAGGTGGAGTCAAATTCTGCTGAAATTAGAAATTGCTTATTCACAGGTTTTTGTGCTGGAGCAACCCTCCATGACACCTAGAAATGTATGGAGGGCTGTGTGGCAGATAGTGACTTGTCACTACTAGATTTTTTTTTTGCCTTGTAATTTAACAATGAAGAAAAGAACACGTGATGCTGCATTTTTAAGACTGTGTGGTGCTCACAAGGTCCCTGTCGCTTGTCATTTTTCTGATAATTTTGAGTCAGTTCTGTCTTAATTTATGCAAAGAACAAACTATAGTATGGAACTTGAAATCCATTTTTTAAATAGCAAAAATAAAAAATTGATTATTTTGGACATTTTTTATATTTAGCTAATATAAAGCAAAGAACTGAAAAGGTAAAAGTATCAATTATTCTGTATATCAAATGGGCATCATACTTAACTAGATTTTTAAAAAGAGTATTTTGTTACAACGTAATGTCTACTTAGGATCAGACTAAATATACTGGAGAGCAGGTCTGAAAAATAAACTGAAGGGGCACTGCTTTCATGAGCCTTGTTTGCCAGCTCGTTAAGTATGTTTTCCCTGACTTACTACTAGTCACTTGAAGGCACATACGTTACACAAAAATGATATATTATGGCATAAATACATTGAGAGAAACAGCAATGATCAGTAGTTAGCTACAAAATTTATACCCTTACCTGAGAGGGTTTTTAATATTATTCCAGTATGACGATGTCATGTTATCTTTTAAGGCCTGTACACTGTCAAACCACTGCAATTTGAATAATATAAAGTAATATGACTAGTACTTCAGTATTGTATTCCGATGAAATATTCATTTCTGTCGTCTGAAAAGCTGTTCTCACCAAAGACAAGCTACATGCGGTCCATACTCAAGTAAACAGCTTAGCAGCCTGATTTTTTTTCCAAAGCGGACTTGCATATCAACTCCTAGTGATGTCTGCCAGTTAGGCTTTAGAGATCTGTTCATAGCACAGATGATAACAAATAGAGTTAGTAGTTTGGGCAAAAAAAACTATGGTAAGAAACATGTGTATTGTAGCATGACTTCTGTCATAGAAAGATATCGCTGCACAAGGGGATAATTTTCTTTAAATTGGGGTAATAAGAGGTAAATGAACTTCTTGTTATGCTTTTCCTTAAATATGACTACTTAAGTTAAATCCATAAGGCAAGAGCACATGTTTCTGCAGACTGCAGTTAGTTTGAGCATTTACTTTACCTAGTGGGCTTGTTAAAAATTATTACTTTTTATTCACATTTGAATATATGATATGTTTCATTGATTTCTTTTTTTTTCCTAAGGAGATAAAACATGTATTGCTGGATTTTTTGAGTCGTCATACCTTTCTAAACTTTCTCTGACAAATACTGTCAGGATTAAATATTAATGAATTAAATCTTGGCCTGTGTCTGTTCCATGCAACCGTGCACTTCCAGCAGAGGAGCAGACATGAGGCAATGGGTTTTGTTCATACCAAATCATGTAGTTTGGACAGAAACCTGGGATGATGATCTCTATCAGTAAATCTTAGTGTTGGGGCAGAATTATCCACTGACACGTCCTCCTTGAACAACTGATCTTGACCCTGCACTTCCATGAACACAGTGCAGGTCTTTCCTCTGCTTGTGCAAAAAAAGAGTAAGACTGCAAGTGTGTCAGAGTCTATAGAAAAGGTGAGAGTGCATAAGCCCGACGGTTTTTGTATTTATTACCTATTGGCATTCCTTGTTGGGGAACACCTTCCTCCTCGAGTCCAGCACAGTCAGGCTTGCGCAGGAAATTTTGCTGGTGTAGTAGTGGTGGGATTAATCCTCCTAGTTCGTAAGCGGATGATCCTGTTTCAGTGTGATCTCTCTGTGCTCTTTATTTTTGCCTGCCCTGGATTTGTCTCTGGCTCCCCTTGTAAATGTGCTTCTTTGTGTTTTGGCGTGTTGGAAGAAAAATTTGCCCCACCTTGTCACATCTCTGAGATTTAATGTCCAAGTGTCTGCATGGTACAGAAAACTTTGTACCTGCCTGCCTCCTGCAGAGCGGGGAAATGTTGCCATCACTGATTCTGGATTGCTAAAATGTGTTTGATGCTAATCTTCTATTTCCATCTCCTATTCACTTCTCATTTATGTCCTTTCTAAGTCCTTGTGTGAAGCTGTTTTCAAACTGGATCATTGCAGATCAGAGTTTTGTTTTTCAAAACAACGTACGCAGGTGCAAAGCATTTCTTCATACATCTGTTAGGTGCAGACGTTCCTGTTTGACCTTTTCTTATCTGTTCTCCCATTCTCAAATACGCCAAGACTAAGTTTGGTGACAAGGACAAGCTTGAGACAAATATAAGTCATCGAACTGACATTTTTTGTTTGGTGTTCTTTTTTCCTGCGGAATTAATGTCATACTGTGGTGCCTTATTTTCTTTCTTTAACAGAGAAACAGAGTGTTCCAAACATTATATTATTCCTTACTGCAGTCTTGAGTTATGTTTGTTGTTGCCTGTAGCTTTGTTCCTTTTAATTGTTTACATACTTCCCTTCTTCGATTTCTCAGAGTGTTTCATAATGTTTAAATTCCATATGACATTTATCCATTTCCCTAATCTCTCTCATTTCCCTTTTGCTCTGTATTTTCACATCTTCATTATTTCACCCCTTTTGCAAATAAAATCTGTAGAATTACTAAGGCTCTTTGACTATTAGAGCTTCTGTGTTGCATTATATAGAAGCAAAGTTGTATCCAGGCCAAACTAAACCAGCAGATATGTAAAGATTCTTATTTATCTCATTAACACATCTTTTCTCCATTGCCCTGGCACAGAGATGAGGAGTGTGGCATATAAGTGGAATTCTTGATGCACTGTTAATATCTGAATGTTCATAATTCACCAGTTCAGAACGTGTAGCTCCCTGTTTTCTTAGGAGAGCAAGCCTATAGCACCATATCCAGGTATATTTGAAATAAAATACAACAATTTTACTAACAGATGGGAATCAAATAAAAATAGTTTCATTAGATCACCGACCATTTGGTGGTCCAAGAAACATATTGCTAAAAAAACTGCAAGGTGGCAATGCTGTCTGACATCAGTTTGTTCAAGTAAGCTGCCATCTGAGATGATGTATATCCGTCATATTTCATTTCAGAACTTCACCCCCAGAAGCTAATGACATTAATGATAGCTAATTCTACTTAGGCCTGATGGTGGTGGTTACTACAGCCTGTAATCAGGCGTTAGAAACAGCCTACTTGATAAATTCAGGGATGCTGAGCCAAATCACCTTCTGCACTATTGACTTTAATTAAAATTGCTGGTGATCGATGTTTTTAAGAGCAGGAACTGCTGGTGTTCTTCATCACCATTTATTGTGCATCATTTCAGTGGTACATCTGTTTCCTTCATTTATAGTTGGAGGGGGGGGAATATTTTGCCTTTGTCATGTATGTGGCCTAAGCTGGATTTATTTTCTGGAAGGCCTAATCCAGTGTCATCAACAGAGTCTGAAGGATTTCTGCAGCTACCAGAGGCAATTGAAATAACTTACCCCATTCTGGCTAATTACTCATGAATCTTGAGCAAAAAGAGCTCTGTCACAGCGGCACCACCTGTAGTCCCTAAACTGGGTAGCTTGGACGCCTTAGTACGATTTATCATCATACCTTTCCTTTGCAGTGCAGATGTAAATGAAACCATTTTTCTTTATTATCTCCTTGTTAAGAAAACCAGCCCTTGCGTTTTCCCCAAGCGTAGGGCTTCTCTGAATAAATATGCAAAGTATCATTTCACAAAATGACATTCTACCGAATCTCTTTGTACTTAGTCCTGCCAGAGGAGGGAGAGCTGCGATGGTTTATAAAACAAATGCGTGCACCTTGCACATCCTTATGAGGCAGTTGGGGAGAATAATGGGATGCTATGCATGTGTCAGGGAGATTTTGGTTAAATGACAGGCTCCAGAAAAGGCTTTGGAGTATAAAATACAAAGTTAAATTCTCACTAGTACATGCACAACAGCCTGGAATTAATAAAAGTGTTTCCAGCCAAATAAAATGTAAGATAGTTTGAGCTGAATCATGAAAGATATTTTACTTAAAGATAACAATTCCCTTGTAATTCTGCCTTGTGAATAGTGCCTATTTCAGCAGTTAAGTCCAAAAGAGAATAGCAAATTGGCAGGAACACCCAGGTGTGAATGCAATGTAAGCGTAGGTCAGGAAGAGCTTGAAAAGTCCTACCCAAGGCAGGCTTGCAAGTTGTATGAACACTTGTGGAGAGAGCTAATGAGAAGCAGATGCTTTGTTCTTTGGAGTTAGAATGGGACTGTGGCAGGTGTTGGGGAGGCTGAAGTCAAAGACTTCCTGCAAACATACATACATACATATATATATATATATATATAAAAATACATTGGCCATATGACTGTTCCATGTATTGTTAAGCTACAGATGATGATGTTTAGTTACATTTCCTAGAAAGAGGTACTGGTTGCTTCCTGGTTGTGCCTGTGTTTCTTTTTCACCTCTGTGTGTGTTGAGAGCATGACAGCGCCAAGGTCAGCACTGAAGTTTTCCCTGAGATGGAAATTAGAAGGAAATTCTTCACTCTGAGGATGGTGAGACACTGGAACAGGTTGCCCAGGGTGGTTGTGGATGCTCCATGACTGGATGTGTTCAAGGCCAGAGTGGATGGGCCCTTAAGCAACTTGGTCCAGTGGGAGGTGTCCCTGCCATGGCAGGGGGTTGGAACGAGATGATCTTTGTGGTCCCTTCCAGCACAAACCATCTATGATATGATATATGTTTGCCTGTCTCAGCTGAGTGTCTTCTGCTATGCAAAAGAGGCTGAATTTCACTAGAGAAACAGCAGGTCACCAAGATGCAATGCTCCTCCAAAAATCAGTAAGCAATAGCATTCCTGTTAGTAGTCCTAAGATCTCTCCATCAGTACAAAGAATTAGTTTATATGACAAAACCCATGAACTGCTATGAATGCGTATCCAGACCTTTGCCTTAAAAAGGTCTCCGGAAAACTTCCGTGCCTCTAGACTGTAAGTTTATTATGTGTTTGGTCGTGTTTTGTTTATTGTTGTTTGGTTACTTTTTTTTCTTTTTCTTTCTTTGAATACCTCAGGAGATATTTTGTAAATTCTGTGAGTTTTGTGGCCATCAAGGAATGCACTGTCCTGAAAGACTTAGAATGAGAATCAGTGAGCTAGTTTCATGTCAAATGATAGCTCATTTAGAATAAGAATGTTTTTTATCTGTAAAATTTTGGAAGGCGGGGAATCTAAGTAAAGAGTATGTGTCCAATGGGCCACTGTCCTATTGTCCACACAGGTTTTCCAGTGTGTTTATTAAGCTCTTCTACAATATTTTGTTCTGACGTTTTATACTGAAGAGTAAAGAAATCAAACCCCTTTAATGCAGCAGGCTCTCATAATGGTGAAGAGTAGGCTTGCAGCTCTGCTACTATCCTCTCCTGAGGTGTTATCAGGAGAAATAAAACTTTTCAAGGCCTCTTGAACACAGTGGCATTGAGCAGTTGCTGGGTATGCGTTGGGAAATGTTTGTTTTTACAAAAACAAAAATATAAAATTATTTGACTTTCAAACAGACTGATTGTAAGCATGCTTTTTCCCAACCATTGCGGATGAAAAACTGAGACTCAGCGGAAGCTATTGGAGTCAAGCTCCCAAGTTGTGTATCTGAAGTAAATCTCAGAAACTCTCAGCACCCAAAACGACTTCAGTTGGCGTAACGACTGCAATCAATAAGTAATAATCAAATCTCAGACTGGAGAAGGAAAGGCTCTGTAAATGTTCTGGTACATTGCACATCACTGCCTTGATGTCGGAGAACAGCACCAGTGGAAATGATCAAAGTGGGGAAATTTTTTGCAGAAGTAACAAATTTAAGTTTCTGCAAAAAAAATTACATTATTTTCTATATGTTTTCATTTGTAATGTGGCATGAAGCATCATATACTTGGGGTTTCACTGCAGAAGTGCTCAGCTATTGCTGCAGATCATTTGAATGTGCTTATTGCAGATTGCGGTCCCTGGCTTCCAATCAGCTCAATGGAACACAAATGGTTCAAGGCTGATGGAAAGTAATAATTTAAAAGACAAAATTGCTGGTATACTTTGAAATCTAATAGGCAACTTCTGCCGTACGGAGTAGTGACGGACAAAGCCCCAGCAGTGGGAGAGTTGCAAATAACTGATGTGTACTGAGAGCTAACCACAGGAGTACGCCTGCCTTGATCAGTGTGGTGACCTGGCTGCAGGGCAATGCTTGACGTGGGTAGATTTTGCATTTGTAAACTGTAGCAGGTAATACAGCATGCCCAGAGAACAAGGCTGGTCTTAAGTGCGCTTTATTTTGCTTGCTTTGGTTTTTAGTCTTTGCTCCCAGCAAATTATCATGAAGGTGTTTGGTTGACAGGCTAGTGTGAGAGATTGAGGACACAACTTTATGTCCTGTTATGACTGGCTGAGAGAGGGTTGGAAACCTTGACACACTATGAGCATGGAGACATTCCTGTAGTAATGTCCAGCATGGAAAAAGACACACTGAAGGGGATAGGAAGTTAAATCTAGAGGGGGAGAATTCTGGGTCAAGGTAAAAGAAAATCTTGGGGCTTTGTCGGAAGCGTTGGGAGGTTGCAGCCTCTGAGAGATGAAAGGCTAGTGAAGAAAGAAGGAAACTGGAAACTCTCTGATAGGGAAAGCAGAAAAGAATAAGGTTTTACCAAGTAATTATTTTCATGGTAGTACTTGGAGGTTTATTTTTCCCTTGGAAAACCAGATAGGCAGGTGTGGACAGAGGCAGGCTGGAGAACATGGTACCGCACAAAGCGGTGGCAGGAGTGTCTTGGTGACCCTGTAGGGGTTACATACATACATAAGTCAATATTTACATGGACAGTGAAGTTGACTCCTCTCTACACGATGCAGCTGTTGTTTAGCAGGTATCTCTGAATCCTAATTACTCACTCCCCACCTGTTACTTAACTGGTGTGGGCTGGAGGAACATGGAAGGGATGCATGTAAAAATAGTAGGGCCTGTCAATGGAAATCATAACCTGGCTCATTAATGCAGCCCTCGCAGCAGCAGGAAGAACATGGTAACTTTTCCCTGGAACATTCGGAGTCAGTAATTAGCCAGTGACATTGTCACTGTGGCACTAGTATTTTTATAGTAGCTGTTCTTAGGTGACTCGTCACTCCGCTGTAGGAACTTGCGCTTCTGTCCACACAGTTTTGAAATGAGGCAGATAGGAGAAAATCCTTGACTTTTCTGAAGCAAATGGATAGGAAAGTCTTGAGCTGACAGGATGGCATACCCCCCGCATCAGCTACCACATGTGCTGCTGAGCAGTGGGGCTTTTCCTTTGAGTAAGAGCGATTCACCTCTTGCTGCTGCTCATACAAGCCTCAGTGGAACATCCTGGTGGTGTGTATCACCATCTTCTGAACTTGCAGGCTGGCACATGGAGGTAATTCCTAAGCCTGCTCATGAGGCTACTGGAGTCCTGGCAGCTATTTCACAGGGAAAGAATGTTTTCTACTTCATTGTTCCCCTGCTCCCTCTCTTGTTTAGTTGACACAGGAGGTTGAAGGAGAGATGAGAAATGCATTAGAAGTGTGTTACTGTAAGACACTTCAATGTATCTTACACATTTTTCCCACCAGATGCATATTTCCACATTGTTTTTGTCATTATATAGACAATGCTTAAAATAAGGATAGTTTTGAAAGTTATTTTTTATGACATTACCAAAGTTTGTAACATGAGCACAGTAGCTCAGCCTGAAGTATTTTAATTAGGGGTGATTTGGATTTTTTCTACATTGTTACCTAGATAAAGAGTACAAATGCAGAAAGGCTAATTGACTTACCTTGCTCAATTTATCGGAATGCTTTAGATAACATTTGACATAATTTTATTAAATGTGATGGAGAAGAGAGAGTGGCGCAATGTTTTGTTCTTCCTGGTGTGTTATTTTTGGTAGGTGTCTGGGGTACATTTAGATAAACTACAATGCTAAGTCTGAGCAAGAAAGCCCTAAATATCCAGTGAATTACTCCTATTTGCATTGAGAAATTAACCGTAATTAGCATTCCAGTTTTAATGGTATTGTATTTGTGAAGCTGATAAGGCCTCTGGGAGTGTGATTGCAAGAAACTTCTATTGTTTACTGTATGCAAATCTAGCCACTTAGCTTTAATTAGAGGTTGAAACCTGGAGCAATTATCAGCAGTTGCTTTAGTATTAATGAGCTTGAAAAAGCTGTCCATCATGGTGTTTTATGATTGAGAATCAGAAAATTGAATCCCAGTTGGTTCACTGTTCAAAGAACTTGCAACCGTTGTCAAGCAAAACCATTTCATTTAGGACGCAATACATTTTGTTAGTTTCAGGCATCGGAAAGACCGAAGTCCTTAGAAATTTGTATAGCTGCTGTTTTCTGCATGACGCTTTGAGAATATCTGAGAAAATTTCTGTTAAGGCATACATTGCTCATAACTTTTTTAAAAAGAAATTATTCTAAGACTGATTATGTGGTTGCAATATAAAATTATAGTTGCTTGACATTCAACAGTTTACAATAACTGTTGACTGATGAGTTTCCTCACAAAATTAGCTCATGTCTCCTGGTGTTGGATACTTGCTTTCACATTCTGCTTTTAGTAGAGGACAAGAGAATCACAGAATCATTCAGGTTGGAAAAGACCTCTAGGATCATCTAGTCCAACCTTCGAACCTTTCCCTAGCCCCTAGACCATATCTCAAAGCGTCACATCTACCTGTTTTTTGAACAGAAAGCAAGAAAAAGCTTCTAATGCCTGTTCCCTTAAATGCTTTTTTCTTTCACTCTCAACGGAGCACTAACCATTAGTGACTTTTGTTGCTGCTTTTAATGTTGCTTTGTTTTGTTGTTGTTTTGGGTTTTGGTTTTTTTTTAAAGAGCTTTTGTGTCAAAGAAGTAAAAAGTTCCCACAGAAGATCTATATAGAGGAAAAAATAAATTGGAAAATGTCACTTGAAGTTAGTACGTTCAGTAAACACTGTTGAAAGTGTTCTATTTTTGGACTATTTGTTTGTGGAGCAATTCTTCCTTCCACCAGCCTTTCGAGCAATTACAACAGATACTTTATGTAGGTGAATATAAAAAAAATATAATTACATGTAATAGATGCTTTGTATTTAAATTTTTATTGTGGTTAGATAGCAAAATATAGTTGTGAACTTGTGCTCTCTCAGGTGAGGCTGAAATGAAACCACTGATGGTGGCTTTAGTATCTCTTGGTGTTCCTTCAGAGGTAAAAAGCTTTGCTGTATTGAATGACAACACAGTGCTGTCTAAACTACTGACCCACAGTGGGCACGAAATGCCGTTTTAGTCATAAGGTCTGTTTAAATACTACAGGTTGTAGTTTTTTTCAACAGAGATAGGAAACTGGAAGCATTTACAGCACAGTGTTTTGAGGTGCTCTTGAACAGCCCCAAGTTTGAAAGTGCAAGGGGAATGAGCTCTGGGAATGGCGTACAGCAGGGGAGGAAGCATCTTTTGCAGGGATCGTGCCTTGCCATTGGGTTGTGCGTTTGCGTTCTTGGGCAGACGCGGGCTGCTGCCCTCGCTGCCCTTCCCTTCTCCTAGGGATTCAGGTTGCTTCCCGTCCCTGCGCTGCTCCACACCATCTGCCACTCACAACACCAAGCCTGATTACGTGCTCAGCGTTGGAAGGATCATATTGAAGGAGAGAGCTTTTTTTTCCAGGGGCAAGGACAGCTATAGGAAGTTTTAAAAGGCTAAATGACAATGCATGTTCTAGATTAGTATCTTTGACAGCTAAATACTGCGGGGAGAATAACACGCTGAATCGGAGTTGTTTGTAATGCCAAGTAAGCCAGCTAGAGCTAAATGGAGCAGAATTATCAATCGGGTACGGAGATGCTTGTACCAATTGATTCCTCAAGGAAAATGCAGCTTCTAAGCCATGTGCTGTTTCGTGAAACCATGCTTTTTAATTTACTTTCTGGGTGAACAGAGTTGAGATTAAGGGATTAATGTTACATCATGTAGGCAATCAATCATTTTCATTATATTGGTTTGCTATGCAGCTATGTTGTGTAGGAAATGTACTATATGGTGATATTCTTAGTTATTTCAGCTTTGGGAAAGGGCTAGTTAGGGATCATCAAATAATCCAGCTGGCTGATTAGAAACCATTAATTACTGACTAGCTCCCAAATCATCACCCTTCCACTCCTGGCCTGTGAGTCACTGCTCAGATTGTCCATAGCGGGGCCAACTTTGGCGTAATCATAGGTAATAGTACTGTATAATTCACACAGCGTCTGGTAATTTCATTTAAGCACCAGACCACACAGGCCACTAAAGGATAAAAGACAGAACATAAGTAACTCACCTTAATGAGGCTTGTTGGAGCTGTGCTTTGCCAGTTTATTATTAAACATTGGAAATGGGATCCATTTTGCCCCTCTACCCTCTGGCGTAAGAGGAAATTCAAAAATTGCTGCATATATCATTTCCTTATTGATAGTTTCCCTGCCATTAACTTCATAATAATACCATATGCATTTTTCAGTACCTAAATCACATACAGCATTCCTCCTTCAACGGCTTGTTTTTCCCATGTTTTCCGGCAAGGAAACTGTGATTTACTCTTGCCCTGATTCACTCTGAAGGTTATATGTGGTTACAAGAAAAGGAGAAACTGGGCTTTTTTGTTGTTGTTTTTAAATCCTGTTAAGGTTTTAAAGTATTTTTGGTATGCAAGACAATTTACCATCATTATATATTATTTTTTTTGGTATAGCAGAACTTAGAGTAATACAGATTTAACATTTGTTATCTTTATTTATGACTCCTATTAGTTATTATATTCATAAAGATAAAAGACCCATAAATACCAGTGAATCAAACCCATGCTAAGGTATAGTTACTCATCCAGGCAGGCAATGTTTCCGGTGGTGTTTAGGGCTCTTGCTCTTGTTTATGTCTCATTTCTCTTTTATATTTATAGCCATTCATCAGCAACAGCTTTGTTAAAATTTTGCAACTAGGTGACACATTTGCAATTTCTTAAAGCCTTCCAGGCAGCGTTTTTTTGGTGGTGTGTTGTTGTGTTCTCATGTTTTACCCACTTCATGTGCACTTTTGAAACCTTGGTGGGAAGAACCTGGAGGGAAGAGGTTTGGGGTTTTTTTTTATTATATTTTATTTGGAAATTGGAAGTGGGTTTAACATTAACACTTCTCTTAGGAAAAATTTTGCCTGCTCTCTGATCAGATGCGAACCATATCAAACCATCGTCGCTCTGAACATAACAAGGTTTAGAAGCAGGGATTGTGTTTGCTAGGGTGCCATCGGCATTTGAGAAGATGCAGTATTATTTGTTCTAGATATAACTCTTTGGCTTTGCTTACATCAGATCTCTTTTGCACTCGCCTAAGCGGTAGCTCTGATAAGTTCCCTGGTAAGCAACCCAAGGTCATTTCAATTCATTCCCACAAGTCGCTTCTCACTGTGGAGCAATCGCTTCAAGGCACACGTTTGTTATTTAGCAAAGAGCAAAGAGAGATGGGACCGTGTGGCTGCTTTAGAGCGGCTTTGATCTTCTCTTTCCTAACAACAGTGCACAATGGTAATTACAGTTCCTTTTAAAACATATTAGAGAGGTAGGATAATAAGTGAAAAGGGAATTTTCAGTCATTTTCAGTGCCGATGAATGCGTTATTAACTCCCAGTGATTTTGCAGATGCTGTTGCTGCCAGATGAGCCTGAATGAGTGGCGCTTGCCAGATCAGCTATTTAAGGAACTCTGTTTTCTGCACTCAGCAAGGGATGGTTCTAGTCAAGTCTAGTTGTAAATCTGAATCTGGAAGATGGGGTGTCTGTTCGGGCTGCCAGGATATTATGTTACCCCGGCTCTGATTCTTTTGTCTAGGGCAAGACCAAAAACCCTGCTAGAAAATTCCCTTTTTGATCAACGCAGCCTTGGCTGGCTGACTGGATTATTTCTGCATCATGGAAGGGCAATTAGCTTTGCAGATGGAGCTGGGTGAGGCGACGAAACTGAGGAAGGCTGCTAAGGGAAAGTCCCTTCTGAGACAAAATGGACCATCCCATATGGATGTTGGAGCAGCAACTCCTAGTCAAGGAAGCTGCGTGTTTTATGAGACTGACTGGGGTACCTTCTGTTCTCCTTTGTGTTTTGCAGCATGTGAAATTTGAATGAAGAGCTTGCATGTGACTGTGACTCTGTCAACACCAAAACTTTTAAATATACGAATCGTTGGACAGCTGGTACTTTTTTTAAAAGGAAATATTTGGGCTTTTTAAATTTAAAGAATAGTAAGTTTCCAAAAATTGTCCTAACTCATAGGTCTGCATCATTTTTGTTTGGAATTATTTTGGCTTTTTAGACCAATTCCATGGTTACAAAAGACTCTAATGGAATTTCCGAGCTCATAAATAGTAACACAGTGAAGTGATCAGTTTTAATAATCCCTTGGCAGTATTGCTTACCAAGAAAATGTGTACATTTCAAAATGACTTCAGCAGAAAGCTAATCAAGCGTAGTCACACTCTCTGAATGATGAACTTCTGCCTACCAATTTTGCTTGATTTCTCATATGTTATAAGAAATGCAGTTTTGTCATTTTGTGGAAGAACTGCTGTTAAAGAATGTGAGAAGATTTCCACTATTTTTTTCTTTTTTTTTTTTCCCCTGGACAATATTGCAGGACATGCCTTTCTGTTGTTCAGTTTTGACATTTCCTATGTGCTTTAATTACTCTTGATACGTCTGTTTCAATGTGAGGAAAGGAAAAAATGACAGATAGTCAGAATGTTCATGAGATGTTGCAGAGTCTTTGTTTGTACTATGTTAGAAAGTTGAATCTTGGGTTTGTAATTTGAAATTTGTGTGCCGTAAAATTGGAAGCGAGAAAAGAGTTTCTTGAGCAAACAAATAATAGCACCTGTAGCAACATGAAGGCAAGCTGTTTCTCATGTTATCTTCAAAATGCTGATTTTTAGAGATCCAGCAAAACCTCAGTTCCCAAGAGCTGGTGGTTGTTGTGTTTGGATTTGGTGGGGGGTTTTTTTGTCAGGTTAGTTGTTCATGTGAATGTTTCTAAAAGAACTTCTGTGGTTCCTAAGCGCTTTTTTGTATATCACCACAATGATGTAAATATATTATATTGTATGTATATATTTTCACCACACTGATGTAAAATATTTGGGGCACAGGTAAATATGAGGAAAGTTCAATTAATATTAGAATTTAGTCAAATAATTGCTCTAATAATTTTTTCAAAGTCAGAAATAATACTAAAGATATAGAGCAGATGTTTTCTGAAAAGAAAGCTCTGTTTGATCAAACCTCTCTTGTGAAGATAGTGCTCCTTTTTAGGATTCACTTGCAGGATTATTTCTAATGAAAGCCGACAATTAAAAACATTTTCACAGGCCTTAGAGTTGGATTTTGCTCCTTTCCTGAGAACTAAGAAATGTAAATGGGGTTTAAATCCTACGTCCTCCATTTTTAAAATTTTATTTTCTTGGATATCTTCTACTTTGATATAGTGTCTCACTCTCGTAATATTCTTTTACTTTATTTCTTTTTTTGCCCCTCAGTGCATCTGAGCTCTAGAATCCACAGAAGGGATCCAAGGGTTTTGCAGTTTTTGCAGTAGAGGGGCTTCAGGAGGAGAAAAAAACAATACATCAGTTTTGCATCTGCTGCAATAAGAGCTCGGCATATTTGATGTGTAATTAGCTACTGGTTTGAGTTGGTAGCAAGGAAGCATATGTGTTCTCACCACAGTTCTCTCCTAGTTGCTTCAACACCTAACATCAGAATTGAAGCCCTTAAGCTGGTAGTGACATTCCATTGTCAGTAGTGCACTGTAGTGGGTCATTTTACTACAGTTTTAGTTGCTTGTCCTATCTAACAATTTTTAGATGTTGGGATTTTTATGCTGGTAGAAGCGGTCGTGTGTGTCCCCCTCCTCCCCCCTTATTTTATTCTTTTAGTGGGCAGTTTTTGCTGTTCTTCTGGGCTGGCCACAGCATTGGTGCTTGGAAACAATTATTTCCTCTGGGTCTTGACTTGCAGCTGTGATATTTTATAATCCATCCTTGAATCACGAGACTGATCCTAAAATATTATGCGATCCTCTTGAGATGTTCTTAAGTATTGCACTGGTATGTAGTATGGGATGGATGAATTTGGAGGTGGGTTGAAGTTGCCCATTCCCTGTATGTCATTATTGTTAACTAAACAAATGTCAGCTGGTGTAGAAGCCTATTTCATTAATGGGGTTTCACTGTTGACTTCAGTGGGATTTGATTTCAGTACATATAAAGTGAGAAGTCCTGTTAAAGAGATCTGCAGATCTCTTTAGATTTGCCTTCCTTTGGTCACAATTAATAAGCACAGCGTTAGTGTCGAGGCACCTGGAAACTTAACACACTGTATTTTGCTTCCTTTAGACCTGCAATGGCAATATAGGAGAATAAACCTTTCCAAATTTGTATCCGTTTCTGTTGAGCCATCTGGCTCACCCTGTAAATAAAATATGTAACAGTCGGGAAAGCATTTATAGCCCATCTAGTGTTGATGCTTTTAAATGGAAATTCTTGTAAATTTGATAATATTTTAATTCTTAGTCCCTTTATCAAATTGCTCTGTTATAGCGGGAGCGCTCAGAAGGTGTTGCTGAGTCAGATCATGATGTAACTCTAACTGTGCCCGCTCTCAAAGAGCAGACAAATGCAGATACTTGGAGAGAAGTATGAATGAAGAAGCAGCATGCAGTGATATGAACGTTTTTGATCTTTGTTTGCTTTTCTTAATCTCTGCTAAGCACGGAGCTGATGTATTTGTAGAATTACATATAAATCCAAACTCTAGTGTTTTGGAGTTCTAATAGCTAAATTGCAGCTTATCATTGTGTAAGTAAAGTCAGGAATGTTTTTTCAATGCTTGTTAATTTACATTTGTCAACATAGTATTTCATCTGCCATTTCACCACCTAAGCAGTCAATTATTGTGTCGTCTTTCTGCAGCTGTTTGCAGTGGGATTCGTTTTTCAGCTGTCTTGAATAGCATCTCCCACACGCAGGTCCCTGCCAAACGACAGGGTCATTGGTGGGATATGGATTTCTTGACGGCTGCTGGCAGTCTGTGCTGAGCCTTAGAGGAATCAGCAGAGAGGAATGATGGTGGAGAGTGGCAGTCCTGGTGTGACCATCCTGTGACATTAGTCTTGAATGATTATTGAATTATAGAACGGTTTGGGTTGGAAGGATCCTTTAAAGGTCCAACTCCCCTGCAGTGAGCAGGGACATCTTCAACTAGAGCAGGTTGCTCAAGAGCCCTGTTCAACCTGACCTGGAATGTTTCCGGGGATGGGGCATCTAAAGCCTCTTTGAGCAACCTGTGCCAGTGTTTCATTTCACCAACCTTATCGTAAAAAACCTTATTCCTTACATCTAGTCTGAATCTACCCTCTTTTAGTTCCAAACTATTGCCCCTTGTCCTGTCACAACAAGCCCCGCTAAGAAGACTGTCCCCGTCTTTCTTATAGATCCCCTTTTAGTACTGAAAGGCCACAATGAGGTCTCCCCAGAGCCTTCTCTTCTGCAGGCTGAACAACCCCAACATGTGCAGCCTGTCCCCGTAGGAGCAGTGTTCCAGCTCCCCTATCATAGCCCTCCATGAATGGGCAGCTGGCTTAGTCTCACTTCACTTCTATAGGAAAAATGTTTAGGATCACAAATAGTACAGCCTTGCAGATGTTGAGAGGTGTTGGATGGGTTAAGGCTTATGATATGAGATGCTCCTTTTGATGGGTCTTAGCCCAAACCTGCCAGATTTTAAAATTCAACACTTCTTCCAGAAATGGTCCTCCCAATTGCACTGTTTTTGGCTCTGAGAGCTCAGCATGCCTTTTCTGCTGTTATTAGTGTTTGTGCTGGGGTTGTTGTCTATGCTTTTTTTTCCTGAATGAGCCTTTCTCAGTGGATTGCAAAAAAGATAAAGTGTCTCAGCACATCCTTCTTCCATGGCACAGGCTACAGGCATCTTGTGTGAGCCACTTAGAGCAAACAGGCTGAAAATTTTGGTCGTAGGAGACTAAACTATACTGCTGTCAGCTTTTTTGATAGATGCTGGAGAAAGCCATTGGGATGCTCAGCTCCCAGCGGGGAGTGAGAGTCAACAGATGCGTGCTGGGGTGAAGATAATAAAGGAGTTCTGTTTAACGTTTATTTCGTCGTCTTTCATTAGTGTCTTAAAAACACTTCTGTCAAAAGATGATTTGCCTTCCGAGAAGGAATTCCCCGTGCTTATGCTGGTGTATTCTTGGGAATACTACACGCCATAGGCAGCATCGTTCATTTGGGTTGTTGGGGGGCTTGGGGTTTTTTTTGAGGTGAAGGAGTAGTGTTGGTTTTGGGTGCTTGGTGGTTTGGGGCTTTTTGTTGTTGTTGTTTTCTTTAATTCATTCTAAATATGACCTGTTAGTCTAGATGTTTTGTGTAAATCTGCTCAGATAGGGCTGTGTTTTGACCATGTGTGCCTGGGGGGGAAGCAACACTTTTTTTACCTCAGAAAATTCCTTTAGTCTGATAAGGATTGTGAGGAGTATTTTTAAAATTGTTTTGTTATGTACATTCTGAATGAACTTTCTCCTAAAGGAGTATTGGGGGCGTGGGGGTGAGGGTTAGGAAAGTGTATGAATGGTGACAAGACATAAAATACCATTAGGAAAGGATGTGACTGTGTCTTAAATAACTACCTTTAACTTAACTTTAAATAAACAGCAAATCCCTGTCTTCTCCCTTCCCAGGTTAAGTGATGCTTCAAAATGCTGTCAAGGTGTCATATAAGATTTTATATGTTCATAAGTTGTTTAGAGAAATACCAAGAAGGGTTTAACGGAGGACTTATTTGGAGGAAAAAACTTAATGAGCACTTCAGTCATTTAAGTGACTACCGTGGGACAACTTATTTTCTCAGTAATTATGACACTTTATTTTTTTTTGACAATTTATCTTTTGCCAGAGAGCACAATTTAAATGTCAGTTTTAAATAATAGTTTTAATAATTTCCCTGGGTTTACTCCTGTTACTGGGAACTTTTAATAAAGACTTTTTAATCACTAGCAGTTACATTTCTTGATAATTAAATGCAAATTTCATAATCTTACCACTTTTAATATGTCCTGGAATTATGTGAGAGAATTAGGAGGTTGGTGTAATGCTCAAAGTCAAGGACACACTGTTTTAAATCTGTCTATATCTTAGAAATCTTGCAAAACTGGTGATGGGGCAGCTTTCTAAGATGCACATAAATCCTTGCTCACTGTCAGAAAGTGATAGACAGAAGGTTTTGAAGTAGAAACAGGTTGTGACAAAGCAGCTGGCAGGAATATTGGATTTTGGAAGATTCATTAAAATCTCAAATCTGATCTTGCAGGCAGGGAAAAGCTGTTCTTTATTTCTGAATGATTTTTGAAGGACCATGGAAAGATGCAGCAGTTTAACTGCCTTATTAATCACACTTTGCTTCTGCAAAAGGATACTTGGATAGTGAGAGGCGTCTTGTTCTTTTGTGTAACAGGCTCCCATTTTTGGTGGACTTGGGCGTTAACAGTTAATGTTTTGGTCCAGCTGAAAGCTTTGGGAGCTTTAACTGTCGTGATTCTAGTGATGGATAGATTTGCAATTTTGTGTTGAAAGATTTGAGAGAGGGTAGGTTTATGCAAGCTTTTTTTTTTTTTTGAAATCAACTATTTTGAGTACTGATTCCATTTTTGGAAGGAAAAAAATGGTGATTGAAAATGTCATGCTAGTCCATTGAGGTTTCTTACTGAAAAAAATACGGAAAATAAAAGTAGTTGTCAAGCAGAGTGAGACATAATGAAAATGCTACATGGTGCTATTTCCTGAATAAGCATCACAGAAAAAATAATCTTCTCTGCTAATAATGAAATCCCATATGGGTGTGTTCAAATGTGAAAGAGAAACAGTCAGCACTCTGTCCCATTTCTGTTCAGAAATGTCATGGGGTTTATTGTTCGTTGCCATTTTGAGACAAACACTGCAAATACATCAGAGGCTTCTGATTCTGTAGCCTCCAAAAGAGCCCTGATTCATTCTCAGAGCTCCCATCTAAACTTGAAATCTGATGTACGTCGTGTCTCTTATTTAATACTTTTTTAAAAATCAAGCTTTATTGAAACCATTGGCAAGAAGGCTGTTAAGTCATAAATTTATTTTCAAACTGTCCCATGGCAGTGAGTTCCAGAGTTCCGTCTTAACGTTATTGATAAGTGTTGATGGCAATATCAAAAAAATTAAGTCATAATTTGCTTTTTCTGTATATCACCCTCTCTGTACCTCTTCCTCGTTATGCATCTTCTGACATATGAGTACACTGAATATTTAGATGAGTTTAAAATGAGCCAGCTGGGACAGCAAAAGCCTCAGAGCAGTGCTGTGTGGGCACTGGCACAGGCTGATTTGCTCGGCTTCATTGCATGTAACCCCATGTGATGTAGATGCAGGCTGAGGTAAACGATTCCAGTCTTCTCAGTTGCTTTTCAGAAGGGTTTTTCTAGGCAGTTCAGGAGTCTTTGAACCTTCTCTAATTCTACAAAATACTTCTGGTGGTACTTGATGTGCTCATAACCTCTCAAATCATCCATGCTGACACCTGTCTACTGCACGCCTCAGTGTTTCCAGCATCTTGGGCTTTCCTTATGGCAATGATCCTAGTTAATATTTTTGCAATATCAAAATACATAGGAACTGTTATGAAATATTTGTTGTCTGGGTTAACTTGATTTTATTAATGTCAGTTCATGAACTTTAGTCAAATGCTTAATGTGATCTAATACCTTCAGATAGTTTATTCCTCTACTTCCTCACCCTTCCTTAAGGCTAAATGTTCTTCCCATTTCTGCTGTGTCCAAAGAATTGTTTGGAAAAGCTGATATTCTCCTATGCTCTGAGGTCAATGTACAATCACACGTGCACAAAAATCTGCAGAATAGGACTGGAAACAAAGGGAACATCCTAATCAAGTTAGGGTTTTTTAAGATATAGAGAATTTTGAAATAGAGGAAGCCTTTGTCACAATTTACTGTATTTCTAGAATGGGAATTTCCCAGTGAGCAACAAGTGAAACTATGATTTAAGTGAGGATAGAGTTGCTAAAGCAAAACTCTTTCAAAAATACCATCTCTCTTGGTTTGTACAGTGATAGTAGATGTCATTGAGCTCCCTTGTCCTTTAAAAATCATAGCATGCATCGGTTTTCTGTTTAGACATACATTTAAATGTATTTACAATGTAATGGTCATGCTTTGTACTGGGGGGACAGGGTACAGCAAGAGCAACCAAGTAGGTAGTCCACTAGCTTCCTTCCTTTGCGCATAGGCACTACAATATGTTGACAGTTACTCAGAAAATACTATGTTATTTTAGAGTTATGGTAGTACACTTAAATTATCAGAGAGCATTTTGTATGGAGACGTGGAGAATATTCGCCTCAGAGTTATTTCAGTCTTCTAACTACTTTGGAAGCGAGGAAAATGAAGTTATTCGAAATGCTCTAAGGCATATCCCATGACCAAATGTATTTTATGGATTTCTCTATTCAGAACCTTTCAGAAATAGAAAAGAACAATGCAAAACGTTAACACGTAGGTTTGAAGGATTGTTTGTTTGAAGCCGCAGAGTGTTCTGTACGAATAGATAGTTTGGAAGAATTACACTTTTAATTATGATTTGTGGCCACTTAACAATATGAGAAACATAAGAGTTGCATTGGCATGATGTTATTGATGACAGACGTTGGTAGGAATAGATTATTCTCTTCATTAGTTATACCAGCATCGCGCAGCTTAAGATGACAGAGTAGGACAGAATGACTGGTTGCCATAATACGAGAGGACTTCTGAAGAAGCTGGGGTAGGTTCATAGCAATAGCAGACGTGATTTTTCTGGGAGTGAGCCAAACCGCACAAGTTTCCCTATGCATTACATCTCCTTCCTTTCTCCATCCTTTTTTAGGGCTGTTTTAGTTTCTTTTGTCTCCTCTAAGCAGGTGAGGACTTTTAATTTACCATGTGGATTAGCTGTTCTGAAGCTGGGAGCCAGGAGGAAATCTCGTGTTATCTCCCAGTTTCATTTTGGATTTCCACAAAGGTAAATATCCTAGACAATCCGCAGGAAGAAACACAAAGGTGAAAAAAGCCTTCTTTATAAATACTGCATGATTTAGGTCATCTTTTCTCTCCTGATGTCAGACATAAGTGGGGCAAGAATAGCAGGAACCTGGGGCTGAGGTACTGTCACCTTGTCATGCTCCAAACCCTTGCTCAAAAGTCTTGCTTGAATCAAATTAATGGCTTAAAGGGCTACAGTGCCTTTGGGAAGTCAACAGCAATTTAGGCTTTTGGGGAAGCTCCCTCTGACATTTTGTATTCATTCATAAATAAATTCTTACATTCATAGTGGTTTGCTGTAGGCATGTCTGGTAACTGTTCCATGGTGACACATCTGGACACGAACAAGGTCATGTCACGGTTGTATGTTTGCTTTTCAGCACAGTTGATGCATCTGGATGTACAATGGGTAAATTGTTCCTAGGCAGGTATGCTTATTTCTCCTCTGTCTTTTGGAGGGGGTGAAGAAGGGGAAACGAGGAAACTCCTTCTTATGTAATGCTTATAATAATGTGATTAGAGGCATGAAATTACACGTTATTCACCGCTAATCTAGAAAACACGAATGTCTGCACTGTGGAAGTTCCCCCTCTTAAAGGGTTAAGACAAACATTAAAAAAGCAACAAAACCTCGCCTTAAAATAAGATTTCTGAATTGACCAGGAAACTATTAAAAAAAAATATGGGTGGGATCAAGATGAAATGCAGATTATTATTTTTTTTCCTCCATGTTCCTGGTGACTTTTTTATCCCTGTGTTAATTTGGGCACTGCATGATTTCCAGTCAGTGACCTCTTACCTGCATCTAAGGACTGGAGGAAATGAGGGTGGAGGTACAAGGTAGCAAAAACTATCTTTGATTATCCTATCATACCTACCTGTGCGGTATGCCACTCTTTTCTTGAGAAAAATCTCTTGATTTAATTCATCACTGTTTGTTCTATACATCCTCCACGAATAATTTCACAAAGCTTACTGAAATCACAATAATGTTCACGGGAAACTTAGTTACTTATCACTGAAGGATAATTTCCAGAAAGATGTCATTTTTTTCAACTCCCAGCTGTTTTGGTACTGAAGAAATTGAACAAAAGGATTTCTTAAAGTTATGTTTTTATGAGAAATGTGTTTTGACTTAATGCAAAAATGGCTGAATCAATTTCTTCAAAGTACCTAGAAAAATTCAGCTTAGGACACAGCCTGATAGGTGGAAATTTCAGACCATATTGAAACTGGAATGGTCTTAAGTAGAAATGCTGGGTTTTTAGACGATCTTAAAGCTACTGTTCTGCATGCTTCTCCATCTATTATAAAAAGCCTGAGAGAATTTGGTGTAATATTAATCTGTAAAGATCCATTTAGCAAGAGCGTAGGGTTGTGAAGGGATTGTATTAAGCTAAATAATTTGCTGAATCAGGGGCTCAAACATTAAGTAAAACTAAGTCTTTTAACTTGATGTGTTAAAATGATGTAGGGTAAACTTTTAAACTCAAATTTTTAATGCTTTTTGCCCTTTTCCCTTTCTGCTAGTTGCAGCCTGCTATGAAGCTGACAGTATGTGGTACGGTAGCCACGGGCCATACAGATCCTACTTGTTAAAATTGTCCAAATTTTTGCAGCCATTTTTGTAGCTGATAGTTTCTTGCTGTCGCTAATGCGATTTATGTATCCTATAATAAATGAGTTTGACAGTATGAAGGGACCTTCCATCTCAAAAGCTGAAACTTCATTGATGCTTATAGATTATTTTTCTATATACTCTAAATAACTTTAATCACTAGAAAACCAAAATACTCCCTTTTTTATTCCAGTTTGCAGGAGCAGTTTCTGTTCCTGGGGTGTTTCTGTTTAGGAACAGGAGCCTTACACCTCTTCTCCCCACTTTTAGGGATATACCAACCTCAGTGAGTAATTCAGCCCAAAGATACTTTACTGCTTCCTGACACACGATTAGAAAAGGACCAACTGAGCATTAGTTTGTGAAATTAACAACCTATTTATGTACATGGAGTAGGTTGAGCCTCAGAAATATTTTCTTGAGGGATCTACAATCACAGACAGGTAATTGTTCCGTCATTTACGGTTGGACCACTCCTCTGCACCAACTGCAAGAAGCTTTTCTTTAGGGAAAAAATGAGACTGGCATTCTGGTGTAGACACATGCTTCCCTGAGCAAGAGCTGCAGGCTCCAGCTGTGCTACCTGATGGGTTATGATATCAGTATGTTTATGAAATGCATCACGCTATTCACATGGTTTCAGTGCCGAATCGTTACCTCACTCTAGATGTTATGGTTAAATCCATTTGAAATGAATGACAGCTTTAGTCAACCTGCACATTGTTTGTATTTGTAGACTTGTCCTCACCAAGGCACGTTTCCAGAGTCTCAGAGGGTAGCAATTTGCTAGACTGCCAGTATCAAAACCACGTTGCAGCTCCTGAGCAGCATTACCTTGTTGGTTCTTTGCTAAACCGGTCTCCACGTAACTTGCAGATGGTGCAGAGTTGACGTTTAAGGCAGTCTTCCAATCCATACTGTTTAACATCTTTTCTGTCATACTTGAACTTTTTTTCCTGATCTTATTTCTCTTTGCAACAGCCTTGAGCACTGTAATGCCTGAGAGATTTTTATTTTTATTACTAAAGTACAACCAGGCTGTCATAGCTCAGCTGTTGTCCCTCACCCTGGATTCAGTACTGAGATGGGATTTGCTTTAACTGCATCAGGCTTGATGTCCTTCCATCCCCAACACCAACACTGGTGTGTCTTCAGGGAGGCAGTTCTAGCGTTGAGCTGCTGAAAACGAGGTGAAAGCTTTTGATAATGGTTTGGGAGATCAAGTTGAGGATATTGATGCTTCTTTATTTGTTATTCTTAAATAGAGGAGCACGGGCATTATCTTCAAACCTGACCCTAGTTAATGTATAGATAACAGGGCAGCTGATCTCTGACAAACTCCTGCAAACAAACCTATTTGTCTTTGCCAACAATTTCTAGCTCTAAGTTTGGGATAGAACTTTTTTCTTTTTTAGGTTGGTTATTTAAAACACTTGGATAGTGAAATGTTGTTAATAATTGAACTGCTCTAAAGACCAGTTTTGCAAATAATTTCTAGGCTTGTCTGGAAACAAATCTTTTTACGACCGAATATAAACCTTTTTCCCCAAACAAAGCAATCTGTAAGAACTCTGCTTTAGGCTAAGCAAGAGCCTCATAGATTGGAGCTGTGAAAAATGGATGCTTTCCTGGTGCTGCAGCTTTCCTCTAAACCTCAGGTGGTTTTGTCGACCTCTTCCTCAGCTTCTCCTGATGTCCCTGTTTTACTACAGATAATTAAATATTCATTTGGATTAATATTTGATTGGGATATGGAGAGAGAGAGACTGATGCTAAAGATTAGGAACTTCTTGGTCATGTGGGAAACCCAGGTTCTGTGTAATAGTCTGTCCTGTCCCCTCTGAGCAAATGAATATTGAGTCATTTGTACAAACTGGAGCAGCTTCAGTGGGACAGACTGAGAGACCCCAACTTCTCAGTCTGCGAGGAATGGAAGTGTTCTTGAAACATGTGCAAGGAGTTTTCTTTCGTCACCTTATACCATATGTGCTCTTCTGTCATACTGAAGGAACATTTACAAAGAGAATATCTGAGAAGCAGCTATTGGTTCTTACCAGGTTTTAGAAGACCCTTCACATTATTTGATTTCTGTATCTAAAGCTTCTAGTCAATCACAGCATAAAGCTTTATCCTCTGTGAGACAGGAGAGGAAGAAACACATCTGAGTTGGAAAGAGATGTCAAATAGGCCACCTCTGAAATCGGTCCACTTCAATAAACCCCCTTTATTGATCCACTGTGTACTGTTTTTATGGCTACATCTATGGCCAGAAAAAGCGTCTGTTTTTTGGCAAGGTTAGATGTATGATTGCTTGCTCCATGACAGCTTCACTTTCTTTAGTCTCCTGAGTTTAATACAGTGTCAATCCAGTGTGCATAATGTTTTTATTAGGTGTTGAGTTGCTTTTTAATCTGGGTTTAATTGAAAACTTGAATATTAATGGCACCATTTTACTCTCTCACTGGAAGTTAGTTTAAAGATGCTAAAATGAAGCATTCACTATCTCTGGTACTTGTTTAGAGTTTTCCTTTGGGGTGAAAAAGCAAGCTTTGTAAGGAGAAAGTGTGTTTCATATAGTAAATCAAATCAGTCTCTAAGGAATGTTAATGAATCTAATTACTGAAAATTATGTGATGCTTGATGGTTTTAATAATTTGGGAGGAGCTGGTGCTTTATCTTGACTGCAGTAAGCAGTTTTGATGACATTTAAGAAACTTTTCTTCAGGGAAAGAATGAATCCAATTTTCGTTTATTCTTTCATTTGCTTTTGGTTCTGGGCAAATATTTTCAGATTATTGTCAAACAATTAAGGAAGGATTCTGTTTTGGTTATCACAGAATATTAATTCCCTGAGATACTATTGTACGCAAGCGAAGATTAGATAGGTTTGGTTAAAGGGCAGATGTCTTAGTGGTGTCTGGCATTTTTTTAATGATATACCTTAGAACCTTTGTTCTGATCTTTTCAAATCACATGGAGAAAATATTGATTCTAGGTTAGAAATGGGCAAATAGTTCTGACCTTCATTTGAGGCATGAAACCTTTGTTTTGGAACAAAGATTTTGTTAGGCTGAAGTGCTGTAGTTCAAATTTAGAATGACAATAGCACCAAAGTTGAGAATAAGCTACAGCAAGTACATTAATCCCCTCTAGTTTTAACTTAACTCACATAATAGACACCCAAGATGGTGATTCACAAACTATCTGGAGGAAATGGCTACTTGCAGGGTCTCAGCATTTGAGGAAAAACATCATGTTTCTTGATTGTTGAATGTTTTAGAGCTGGAACACGGCAGTTTCACTGGTTAGTGTGATATGCTGGAGCAGCTGCAAGCTACTGGCTGTGCCTCATCAGCTGTTGGCTCGGAACCACAGACCCGGCCCAGGCGAGGCTTTGGAGACAGAAGGAGGTCTTGCGTGGTGTCCTTTGGAAATGAAGATGTAGCTGATACAGTGTATTTTCAAGTGCTCCTCTCTGCCAGTGTCTTTGTCTCTTCATCTCCTTAGTTTCACTGGTCTTCTTTGATCCTTGTCGTGGTCCAGATGCAAGCGTCCGTGCCGCCTCCCATTCACGCGATTTCTGACTTCCAACTTCCGCTTCCTGGAGGATTTCCCAATAATCCATGGAAGTTGTAGTTCTCTTTAGCTGACTTAGGAAGACATTTCAAAATACTGGGTGGGTTTCCCACAATCCTCTTTTAAAATTTGTGAATTTACTTATCCTAACAAAGAGATTGAATTAGTGATTATCCTTTTTTTAGTTCTTTTTATATTTTATGCCCAAAGAAATAATGATTCCAGTAGCTAAGAAATGTTTAACAATTGCAAGCCGGCAATTAGCCTTTGGCAAATTATATGTAACTTTATTTTTTATCTCTTCCATGATAGTGCTTGGGCTGGGTGATACATTTGATGTTGTTCTGCTTGCAGAGGCAACTTTGCTGATGTTGCTGCACCTATTTCAAAGGCCAAGCATCTTTTTCTTTGTCTTCACTTACTGTATATCTTAGCTCTGACTTTAATGCCATGCATCAGATGCATAATTTTATCTCATTACTTAAACCACCAATCTCTGTTAACTACTAAAGCTTTTTTTACCTGTGACAAGACCTTTTATTATTAGCCATTATCTAATAAGACAAATCTTGACCGAATAACCTGAAAAAAAAGGTGAGCTAAAATTTGCGTAAGGAGTACCCATAAATTTAGCTGTGTTAATGCTGCAGGTGGACATGGATGCTATTTTAAGCAGAATATTGCAGAAGTAAAATTGGTTCCAAAAATCTATCTCATCTGTTTTGAGAATTTCTCTGCCAAGGTTACTGTAACTCTTCTTCTGTTCCTTTTCACTTACAAAACTCAATATGAACCCAAAATTAGCTGAGGCTCAGTCTTCTCTCTTCCTTGAAAGGATGTCTATGTATCTGTACATCATTATGTGTGATATATGAATGTTATATAGAACATGAATGAAATTGCCTGACGGATTAATTTTTTTAAAACCAGTGTTTTACTAATGTGCCATTCTGACAAATGAAAGGTAACTACTGAAGTATTAAAACAGTATTACATAAAAAAGATTATTCTAGTCCTGTAGCACAATGCGTCATAAGGTAAGGAAATGTTTCAGTGCATACTCAGAGCAAGTTTCATAATTCCATATGGATTTTAAGATATCTCATCACTACGTACAGTAGGATAGACTGGGTTGGAAAAAAAATTCCTTTGTGTTTCAAAACTTGTTTGGAAATGGACAGTGGAGAGACACACGCTGTTCCAGCCACAACATACCTATTCCTTCTCTAATTTTGGAGGTAGCTTTTAGTAAAGACTTTGCTGTACGCTTTAAAAACTGTCAAGCTCCCATCAAGTCGTATTGAAGCCATGTCTAAACAGGCTTGTAGATGTGAAACACTTCCATTGAACCTTTGTACATGCCATGCTTCTCTTAGTTCGGTACTATTTGTTGTACTGTTTGTGGTGGCAGTGTTATAAGTAAAAACAGTGGTATTTTTATGAGCAGCACCCTTTCCTGTGAAATGAGGTTAGAAGAGGTGTGTATATTCTGTGTGTGAGATAAGTGTTTCTTGCAAATGGGGGGAAAAAATAGTACTGGTGGAATTTTATCTTGAAGATGTCATAGCACTGTATAATTGTTTTCCATTAGATGTAGCTGTAACTAACAGTGACAATAAATTGCATTTACACTTCATACTTGGCACTTACGTGTCTCCAAATACTTAGCCATGTTTTTGATGCAAGCACAGTTAACTTCTGTGTCACTGTTTGGGTTGAACTGTTGTAGATGCTACAGATGTAGAGGAAGTAGCTTAAAAATACAAAATAAGGTACCTGCAATGGAGGGAAATACACGCATGAACATTATTGTATGTTGCATGTTGTGTTCTATTTAGTGGATGTTAATTTAACTTAGATCAGTATTAGAAAATCATTTTAGCCAAGGGTCTGGTTGTAGGATTTCAAGTATGTTTGAATTCACTGAAGTCCATTGCAGTTCTACTCTGACTTCATAGGAAGTGGATAGAGCAGTGCTCTGAAGTTACTGAAAATACTTCTCTTAATGGCTTTTTTATGGTCAATGAGGAATATGTTGTGCTTCAGAAATTCCTGATACCTGTGAAAGTAATGCTCTCTTAGATGTTGCAGCTGGACATCCAGTTCTGCAGTGTTTCTTGCAGGGCTGGGGTCTTCCACATGCTCCATTGTGTCTCTGGAGATCTAGAGATGTCTGCCCCTTCCTCATCCTAACCTTAGGCTGTGGAGTCAGTAAGATGGGAAGACAGCAGGTTGCGTAACGGACATAAATGGATTTGCTGAAATCTCAAAATGGATTTCAGGAAATCTTGAGGTTTTATCTGTTGGAGTGTGGGAAGGAAACCTATGCTTCATTTTTGGCTTGGTTGGTGGCAGATGCTAGTTCTTTCCGTTCCTGTTGTTGGGCTTACCTACATACACGATAAAGCTGCAGTAATTGAACTGCCCCACGGAGACTCAAGTATAAAGGGGCTTGTATAGCACTGTATCTCGATGCTAAACATGTTATTTGTGTCTTAATATATATTACCATGCGAAATGAGCTTGGAGATCACAGCTCTGACCTCTGGATAAACTACCTTAAGTACTTGTGCAGAATTGGTGGGTTTCTGTACTCATTAGAGGCTTATGCTATGAGCTGTTACAGAAGCCAAGTTATTTCTCCACTTTACGATGAATTTTCTAGAGATCATTATCGAGGTCAATGGCTTGAAAGTTTGAAACAGTATATGCAGAGCTATTTGAACTATCTGTCTCTCTAAGAGACAAATTAGTTATTTTAAAAATATTTATGCAACTGTCACTAATGAAAACTGTGGATTGATTATAAAAGGAAATTCAGCAACCAAGCACTAAGTTCACAAGAAGAACATGTTAGTTGCAACGAAGAAATAAGCAATGAGTAAAAGACTTGCATTCCCCTTGTTCCCCAATGTAACTGTAAGATTCATGGTATCATCCAGAAGTAGTTCTGGCATATTTACACAATCGATGGATATTCTACCGTCCGTCTGTGTACTTGGACATGTCAAAGTGTTGAGTGAGTATGCAAAATAAAATTGCTTTTCTCTGTGAGGCAGTAGAAAATGGAGGCAATTTTTCATATTAGCACATTTGTATGCTCCCCTGATAATAATATGAGGGTGATAAGCCTCATTCCTTAGCACGGTCTTGTCTTTCTTTTCTAAAATAAGACAATCTGAGTTTTAAAGTGTGAGGGGGAAAAAGTCACCTCAGTAAAGCATAGCAGAACTGTGCTGACCTAGCACACTAGCGTGGTTCATTAACGGAGGCTCAAAGTACTCCCATTTTGATATCAGTTCTCAGGAATATATTGGAATCTGTAAAAGCTGATAGGATTTATTATTTAATAATATGACCTTATCCTTTCCATTGGCATATGAAAGATGTTTGACAAAGCCTTGTTCAGTGTTGACTTTTTTCTACATGCATTGTCGCCGTCCGGGCAACTGCATGGAATAGCTTCTTGATATAAAGAATTGTTTTGTGATCTTTCTGTGACCGTGGGTTTTTTGCCTATGAAATCTATGTTTTGAATTAAAGTTAGTTATTAACGAGCCACATGCAGACTGAAATGAATGTGATCTTTTATAGACTACAGTGCAATGATCTCTTGCTCTATAATTCATGACTATTTTTCACATAATCACAGAATAGCTGAGGTTGGACAGAGTCTCTGGAGGTCATTTGGTCCAACCTCCCTATTCAAAGCATGGCCACCTGGGGCAGGTTACACAGGACCATGTCCAGTTGGAGTTTGAATATCCTGAAAGGTGGAGACCGCACAATCCTGCTGGGCAACCGGTCTGGTGTTTGATCACCCTCACAGTAAGTGTTGTTATAGCAGGTAACCAGTGAATTTTTATGCAAAGTTTACTTCTCTTTTGAAGTGTTAATTTAGGGTGGGAAGACAACATAGACTCTGATAACAATGTAGGAGTTTATAAATAGCTCTTCAGAGCTGTATAACATCTCCACTGTGGTCATTTACTCTAAGCTAACTCCAGCAGAAATCTGTGAAAAGCCTACTATCAGCTTAGGTGGATGCTTGGGTGAGATCAGAAGTTGTGAGCCTGTGCAGATAACTGAGTCACTGTAATCTTTCGGGGGCATGAATTCAGGATGCCCACTTCAGCAAGGTGTCATTTAATTTAGAGGTTTTTTTTCTTCTTCACTGATGAGGCTAATTAATTTTATTTGTCAAAATTGCATAGAAAGAGGAAATCATCAAATAGTTCTTCCTGAGAAACTTTTAGTCTCAGTTGAGCAACCCATGTCTTGTTCTTCAAGTCTGTGTCAGTGTGTTACAGATACTGTTCAGGACAGAACAATCAACCACAAGTTAATTTGTCATGGAACAAGTTAACTGATTTCTGGTGCCAGGTATCTAAGAGCCACAGACCACCAAGAATTATTTCTGTTTTTTTGAATGAATCCTCGAGGTCATTCTCAGCATATCAAAGCAAAGATCTTAATTAGGATAAGTTCCAGGTCTTAAAGAAATTGATTGTGATAGCTTAAGAAATTGGAAAAGATCTGAAGTGTGCTGTTCTTAGCATTGTCAGTGCTGAAATTTTTGATTGAATTAGAAAAAGAGTTTTAATGGCTTTTTTTTGTGGGCAAAAGAGACAATTTTTAATGCATTGGTTAGAGTTATACTTTTTTTTTTTAAAGACTTAATCTGTTGAAGCCACCCAGAGAAGTGCACATGATTAAAATTACACCTGCATTCCTCATTTACATCAATCCAAGACTTTCTAGCTACTGTGGAGCTATAAATCTGCACATGCGTGGATTTTTATGTATGGATAGATTTTATATTACATAGAGAGAAACACATTTAATGGAGAATTATAGTGAAACTTGTGCAATATACAGAAATAACTAGTTTAGGTATCTGCAATACATTTAAAAATATTGTGTATAATGAATTTGTCAGTTTGCTCCCATTTTGTTTAGCCTAATTTTGATCCTCAGAGAAGGGGAGAGAGGGGATCGAGCTCCCAAAATGATACGCAGTAGTTCCAGGCTTTCCAGAAATTTTAGGTTAGTTGTTAGTCTTTCACTACAAGAAACTAAATCTTCTTTTGATCTGAAGAGGAAATTAATTCAGTAACGTCAGCCTGAGCCCAGGCTGGCATTTGTCGACACTGCAGAACCACCACCTAGTTTGACACTTTTTGCTTGCCTGATTTGAGAGCAATTTAGAACTGAAATAACGGGTGTGCTTTAGATCAAGATTTATATGTAGAAGCAAGGCTCTACAAAGAGTTCGCCCATAGCTTCTGGCGCTCTGCCGAGGGCTGTGTAGGAATTGCCCTTACAGATCAGAGCGAGAGTCCATCTAACTCAAAGTTTGCTGTCTGACAGCTTCCTCAGAAAAGCAAGGGGGGAAAAAAAAAAAACAAACCAACTGTGGCCCATGGTGAATGGATATCCTGCCCGTTAGCTTCTGCTGATCCCTCCTTAGCAGAGGCTAGCCTCAGCTCCCATGCAAGCAGACATTGCGTCTCTTCTGGAATGCTTATAGTGCCAGCTACTTTGTGCTCAAATTTATTATTTGATTTTTTTATATGCCGTTTATTCGTTATTTTCAATTTCATTGTTGCAGTTAGTTCTATGGTTAATTCTGTGTTGCATAAAACTCAGCCAAACAAGCACTGCTTCCTTTTGCATTTTCAACTATTTTTCCATTTCATTCACCGCCAGTTCGATCTTGGAGAGGGACTAGAAATTCCTCGTACATATTTCTTATGTAATTTATTCTTAGATCATCTTGCCGATTGCGTACTTCCATCTTTCTCTTTGCCTCCCGTGCTGTTGCAGGATGGTGATCAGAGAGGGGTCATACCAGATGAGAGCGGTGAAAGCGATTCCCAGCCTGGCATGTGACTTAGGTGTCACCTATGCAAGTCGCAGGCAGCGACAGGACTCACTTGCAGGCAGGTCTGTGAGCAAGGAACTGCTTGTGCTCTCTTCAGTTCAATTAAAATAGACCATTCTGCCTATTCCCTGCATCATACTTTGGTGTGTGTGCTGGTTTTGAGGTGCAAAACAAACTCTTCCTGCGTTTCACTGCTTCCCTGAGCAGGCGTGGGGTGACGGTATCGCTGTGCATTTTCTAGTTGCAGAACAGATGTGTCTGATATGTGGATTTGTCTTTTAAGTGGTATCTTTCTCATCAATACTGCGTTACCAATGATAACTATTTGCAAGGGAAAATAAAGTTGAGGAGTGTTGTGTGTTTCTGTTACTATGCAAGTAGAGTCAGTTGCAATAATCATTTTATACCAGAAAGCACCTACAGTGTCTAGCTTCACTGTTGTTTCCTTTGTTTTACAGTACACGCTGAGCCCTGTTGGAATGCTGCTATACATTAGTATGAGCATAAATCTTTTTTTCCTTTTTTAACTAGACGTTCCTGCTTACCCCAACTTGCCACTTTTATATTCTGCAATATCCTTTGCATGTATTTTCCAAGAGTCAAGCCCGTGGTGGCCAGCTATGTTTTGTTCTCGTTAAAGGTGTTAAAAAGATGAAAGAGCTTATTCTTGAGCTCTGGTGCCCTGAGTGTATCTCAGCACATGATTGAATAATGCTTCTCTGAGCCTTTCTCCTCCTTTATGAAAAATTGAGGGGAAATGACAGTATATTGAACAGTTTGTTGAGGGTTTTGTTGTTGCGGTTTTTTGTCTCGGTGTTTTTTTTTTTTTCTTTTCAACTGTTTGTTCTGCCTACACTGCATCTGAGTGACCGTGCAGTAAAGGTAAGAGGGTAACCTGGGAAACTCGAAAGCTTTACAAATAGCTGGAGAGGAAAAGTCATTCACATCTGGAGTAGAAGAGAAGGACAGACTTAACAGACATGTTTCCCTTCCTAATCAGCAGTAACAGCATGCTGCTGCTGCTAAGCCAGCTTGGTTCTTTATTATTTACGGTTTACAAGTTATTTCAAAAGACCTTTGTAATAATAGTCCCATTTCATTTCTGTCTTTTCTATAACTGCGTTCCCTCTGCCACTTCATTTTCAGCTCCAGCATCTCAATTGCAGGGCACACCAAGAACTGCTGTTAGTTGCTGTTTTATGGTGGAATACATTTATGCTCAGTAGCAAAAGTACATTGTGCGTAGATCTTAGGTGATGTATTTTGTCTCACACATTGGTTTTGAATATGTTGGTTTTAAGAATGAATGGAGCACGAGCGAGCCGAATGCAGCATTAGGAAGATGTAGCAGCTTGGCCAAATCTATCACTGACTTTAGTAAGTGACAGAGGCAACACCAAGGCAATCAGTGCAACTGTCTGCTCTGCCTGCCAAGTACCTACGAGTTATATTATGCGCCAAAAATACTTTCTACAGCTTGCCACGTATTTACGGCAATGACTCGAGTCAAATGCAGGTGCTGGTGGAATATATCAAGGAGTAAGAAAACCAGTTTGGTGGTTCAGTGGGAAGCTGCTACTTAGAGGGATCAAATTATATCTATGAACCTTCTGTTTGTGGTGGTTTTGAACCTTTAAAAATATTAAATAGAAAAATCTGTGTTTTTTCTCTCATGACCCTCTATTTCACCATGAACATCAAGGTCTTCTCGTGCTGATCATTTGATCTCTTTTTGGCATTTCCTTACCATTTTAAGGAATTCTATTTTTTCCTTTCTTACGTTACTTTCCATGTACTCAAACTGATTATATTTGGCTAAAAATAAAATACCCTTATCCAGTCCTGATGCTGCCTTTCCTAATGAAAATCATTGAGTACTTTTTGATTTTTATTCCTGGGCACCTTCCCCAAAGATTTATTACAGCCTGGGTTTAATTTTGAATGTAGTACAGAAACAGCTTTGTTTGGTGTTTTATGATCTCCCTCACCTTTCTGGTTATGACAGTCCTGTTTCCTTCTCCTTCTACTTGCCCTTTGAAAACAGGGACTGTTTCATTCTCTAATATCACAGCCTCAGCAATTCCTGGTAGGTTGGCTTGTTTTCTTCTGCCTGCCAGTGCTAGTCAAGAAATTAGTGTTTTCCCTTTTGCTAGTGACTGTCCTTCCACTTTGTAACTCTTGGCAGGCAGAAGCGTCTCCCAGATGTGACTGTTCCTGGACCTGTAAACTTCCTTTCCCCAGCCTGACATCTGTGTAGGGATGCTCTTCTTCACGCGGTTGGTACCAGCAGCCCCCAGCCTAAGCCTGGCAGCTCATGGGGAGGCTGTCCCCGGTCTCTGGAGAGCTATGCAACAGGTGTGAAGTGGTGGGCACTCCAGGCTCTGACCGTTTGTCCCCAACAAGAGGAGCTGGGACAGCTCCTGTGGGATCTGAGGTCTCTCCACCCATCCCTGCTCCTTGATGTCTTTGTTGCCATCCAGGGCTTGCGAATAAGGATGAAATGAAGTTGATTAGATTACAGTAAGAATTAAATACTTGGTAGGAGATTGAAAATAAAGTTGCAGGAAGGCATTACATGAAACACTGTTGCTGTCAGCCCAGTAACTAGTGAGTCCCTTCCAGGACATCCTGTGGCTTTGCTGGCTGTGCCTGTATCCTGGCGTGTCCCCACTGCCAAACCGCAGGCTGAAGGGCTTGCAGAGTCACATCGCTTGTGAGGGACCCCCAGCTCTCATCTCACCAAACCGCCAGCTCTGGGCAGGTCTCAGTAAAGCAGAGAATATAATTTAAGAAGCAAGAGTTACACAGATAGCTGCTTAATATCATGCCCTTGGCACTGCTCAGAGATTAAAAGTGACATTTAACTGGGACAAGCGATGGGGCTGGGAGAAGGGTTTTTGAGCAGTGTAACACTCCGTGCTGGTCGCTTGTTCCATGGGATGCTGTCAGAGTGGATGAGAGACAAGTTGCTGGGGACAAGAGATCAGGAGAGTGTGAGGAGAACTCACTAAACTGGAAAATTAAAAACAAACTTTTGTCTGTTTTGTGTATGATATGCTCTGTGTGAAGGAAATGGAAGGGATGATACAAATGAAGTAAAAACCAAAGCAATGTCACATCTAAGTTTTGAAGCCTGTGAGATCTTGCTTTTGGTGCTTGCGGGACTCACTTGCTGGCTTGTATTCCATTTGAATGTTGTTTTTATTTGCATTAATCTTGACCGCTTCCAACTTTCTCTCTCACTTATTGTTTAAATATGCAGGATTTCATAAAATTGCAAAAACACTGATTAAACTCGGTGTCTCTCCATCCATGTCATAATGTCAGTGGCGTATCATAACCGGGCATTGGTTTTGCTGCATTCTCAGGTGTCTGCAAAGCTCACATAATACAATACCAATGCGTTTGTGAAAAAAAGCTTTGTGATTGAAACCAGCCATACTGCACTTTCTAAATACACCTAGGGAACAGTGGGAGAAAATTACATTTGAATCCATTGATTCATTGTGATATAATATAGAACTTATTTGGGTTTGAGCTTATTGTTTATTACAGAAATGTACAGGTAGCGTGTCAGATAGAAACAGGATAAACACAGGTAAGACCTTGTCAAAGCTACTGAAAGAGAATGACGTGATATTAGGAAATGAGAAAGTTCAGCCCACAGAATAACAGCTGCAAAGTTTTTATCTTTAGTGGCTCCAGTTGTGTTGCAGTGAAAATGAAATCTTTGAGCGAGGAAACAATTTCAATTAACTGTTGCTCAGTGTTGTGCAAGGAGTAACTGATTTGAATGAAATACCTGCAAATTGCTAATAATCTCCTTCGGATCTCGCACGAGGCAAAGAAATACTGCTTCTGCAGGGGAAAGGCACTGATAAGTACAAGATAAGTTACCAAGGAAATATTCTCCAGCAGGGCTTGGGATCCCTCCTCCCGCTGAGCTGTGGGCGAGAGAAGCGCTTTAGCAGCCAGTTCTTCCATCTGTACTACAGCAGGCTGGCAGCCAGGGGTAGAGCTTGATCAACAGCCTCAAGGGGATGCGGCTTCCCAGCCAATGAGTAATCGGTTTGGCCGTTTTGCGTTTTGTAGATTGATTTTTTTTTTTTTTTTTTTTGTGAAACTCAAAATTGCCAAAGCAGCAGCCCACCTGCCAGCAGTCCAGCCACTGCCAAATAATTTGTGCTGGCATCCGAATTATCTAGAAAGTCCAATTCAAAAAACAGAGCTGCAGGCAGGAGGAGAGGAACATTGAAGACGTTTTGAAACTGTTTCACTGACAGGAAAAGATTTTTAATTTTTTTTTTTTCCTCAAAGGAATACAATTCTATGTAATTTCTACCTCCTAGAAATGCGCAGTAGTTTCCTGCACAGCGTATGGCCTGCAGCAGGGGTGCAAAGCAGTGATTTAAGCAATCTGAGCCAAAGGAGGCCTTGGTGGAAGTCCTCCAAGGAAAAATCTGTGTATTTGCAGGCACATGAAGAGTGGGTTGGATGGTTCAGTAGGCAGCCCTCCTTCCTCTGGAGTCTGTCTTGTCCCCCAGCCGTATGGGCAGCAGGTTTCCCACAGCATGCCGAGCTTGGGTTTACTGACATTGTGCAGCTTTGAGTTGTATATTAATGAGAGAGAAGATTGAATTGTAGGTGAATTGAGCATTTTTGCCAGACAGAAGAGCTAAGAAATTGAGGTAGTGAGAACATAGATGTAGAGAGATAAGTAAGAATCAATGTGGAAGATGGTAGCCATGGCATCATCCAGCCGGCATGTGCCAGAGAAGCTAGATTATTCGAAAAAACAGGAGATCTCAGGAGGACAAGGACTGGAAAGCTTTTAGCTTCAGTGGTGAAGGAAGCTCAGTCCTACTTTATCTTTAAATGTCAGGAATTTTGTTCAGGTGGTGCCAGGAGTCCAAAATGTTTTCCAGAGGACGCGTCTTCTAACAAATCCTAGACAGTCAGTGCCTTGTAATAAGTGACACTACTGATACCTTGTATTTTCTCCTCCATCCCTTTACATCAAAGCAGTAGCTCAAGGGATGTTTCTCACCTATGAGATAGAGGAGGATGGCAACCAAGAGAGGTGAAGTGTCCAGGCAGAATTGTGAATTTCAGTGAATTTTCCTGAACTGAAAGGTGCTCTGGCTTACAGGTGAAACATCTCCCTTGAACAGATTCTTGTGTCTATGTGATGTGGTACTACTAGCCTGCAGGCTACTGACTACGTTTCAAACATCTACTGTTCCTGTTTACTTTGGACAGAGCCGAAGGCCTTCTGCAGCTAGCAAGACCTAGTCTTTGGTACATGAAGTTCTTGAAATCAACGTTTAAGGCTCATGAGGCAGCAATCTTCTTTGGCACGTGAACAACATCTTATACACCAGTTTGTACTAGCTTGGTGGTGTGTACAATCCTGTGCAGTCGGGCTTACCAAAACACTATTCAGACTCAGCAAAGTATTTAAGTATGCACTTCATTGTAATTTAGCAAATCACATAAGAACCTTAATGCTTTATTCAGCGGTGGGCCCTGGTGCAGGAATTTAAGTCATTTTCACAATTGGAGCTCATGTTGTTTCTTACCAAAAGAAAGAAAATACCAGCAGAAACTCCTGTTAATTCACAGTTAGTCAGTTCCTCCAGAAAATATAGCCATTTCAGAAGACTTATTATAAGAATACCATAGTTAATTAAAATATGGACAGCAAATAAGGTATATTCTAAAGGGACATCTACTTGTGCAAGAACAGCGGTGTTTGGGTCGCAGCAATTACCGTGTTCTTCTCCTCACTGTGTTGTTGGCTAACATAGTTGTTTGTTATCCTAAAGGGGAATTTGTCTAAAAGAAGGTGTATTATTATACATTTAGTTTTGGCAAACAAAGTTAGTTTTAATGATTTCTTGTGTTTGCATGAATTTATGGAGCGCGCTTTCCCAACGTTACAATTGCACACTGTATTGGGTAGTTTTCTTTCAGTGCATTTCATTTGTACGCCAGCATTGCTTACAAATAGTGTATCTCGTGCCTTACTATTCATTATAGGATTGTTTTTAAGATCTGGCATTTTCATTACTTCTTTTTGTGTGTGTTCTGTTTCTTTTTCTTCTTTTCCATTTGGCATAATTATGCACTCATGATTATTACCTGCATAAGTCAGCTAACATTTCTTTGCTTGAATGTTAATCATTCTCAATTCTTCTCCCACTAAGTGTGACGTTAATATTGCTGACTGGTTTTTGTGAGGCTGCGTGCTGAAAAACATTTCACATTAACAGGGTAATTGAAACTGTAGTTAATGTATTGGTCAGAGTTGGTAAGGCTTCTCGCAGCGATCTTATAGAGAGGTCCTGTGGCAATTATCTTCAAGAATAGACAATGTATGTAGTGAGCTATTCAGGCTGGAAATTGAATACTTTACATGCCAGTTGGGCTCTTTTGGACATTGGGAGAACTATTGGTGGAGTGAAGTCTTGCTCAAATGGAATAAAAGGCACTGTAATTTTGTTTTGTCCTGTTATGAATGGTTCTTATGATTCAATGCATGGGTCATGCATGCATCCTGTGGACTTTTTCTTTTTTTTTCTTTTTTTTTGCAACTAGAATATTTTTTTTAAAGTTAGTTAAATGTAAAAGTTTTCAACTCAACAGGGTACTGAAAATTCTTATATTTGATCCTTTTCCTCCACCTGTTTTTAAACTTAAGGGGCATGTTTGCTGCTGCATTACGGAGGGTGAATTTGGCTTTCTGTGTAACATCTGTGTTGCCTCTGTCTCCCTCTTTTAGCTGTCTGCATAAGCCAGTTGTCTGAAATTGTACATGGCTTTGAGTTTTTCCCCTGGGGAAGCTGGGAAAAATGAGAAAAAGAGGTACAATCTGTCCTTCTTAAAGTTAGCAGCAGAACTGTCTCATCGTAATAGCACAATATCACTCTAATCTCTATGCTGGTTCTTCAGAAGATAGGGCAAATTGGTTGACATAGATTGCAAATTGTTTTGATAGATTTTATAGACTAAGCCCTCATTCATTACACGAGCCCAAATCACTGGAGGCAGCAGTGTGGAAAAATTTGGATGTTGTCCTCAAATTTTCTTTAAGAATAAACTTGAAGCCAAGAAAACCTGTGGAATGAAATGGATGCCAGTTCAACTGGCCAGTTGTGGGCTTTTCACCAGCCCTCTGCTGCTTGAATGACTGGAGTAACTGGAAGCCACAGGCTAATGGGTAGGGTGAGGAGGTGAGGAATCAGAGGGAGAAAGAGCGTAAAATGAACTTGGATGGTTCCCTGCCAAAGTTGGGATTTGTTTTGGTTTTAAATTGAGTTTTGGGTCTGTCCTGGTTTGAGCTAGAGCAGAACTAATTCTGTTCAGAGATTTTACTTATCAGCTCAGTCTCTTCTAAGTAACTGCACTCTCTGCAGTCAACAGCAGATTTCCACAGACAGTGTCTGCTTCTAGCAGTGATAGCACTTGATGTTTAGAATTCCTACCAAGGATTGGTGTGTGCAGAAAGGCTCTTGCTTATCCTTGCTCCTGTGCAGATCAAGGTCACTGCTAAATGTCATGTAACATGTTGGGGGTGCAGAAAGTCAAAGGCTGCACCTGCAGGGAGGAGCAAACAAGACAGGTGACCTTAAATTGACCAACAAGGGATTGCATCCCATATGTGTCATACTCAGTATAAAGCTGAGGGATCACAGGGGTCAAGGGCTCTTCTTCAGGGGCCAGTGTCTGAGGAGGACTCTATCCCTTCTGCCTTTGATCTCAATCCATGTGTTCCCGAATTCAGCTCTGGAATTTAGTTCCTGTCTGGTTCCCATCTGCTGCTGAGGCCACTCTGGGACTTCCCCAGTGCCTGCCCACAGCATCAGTGGTGGTGGTAACAGTTGCCATCAAAGGGTTGGGTTCGGTACTGGTGTTGTATATATTTCATTTTGTTAGTATTTTAATTAAAGGTTTTCCAATCGGTAAGTCTCTCTCTCTTATTCCCTTTCTCTTCCCCTTTGGGAAGGGAGAGGCGTTAATAGAGAGCGTCTGTCATTCGTCTAGTGGCTGGCCCAGCCCTAACCCTTCACAGGTCTCTGTAAGCTCTGTCCCTTGACGTTTTTAAAGCAAGATGCAGTATCTTTCCAGAAATGTCTTCTGGTAGGCCACAATTAGTGAGTAAATAATAAATGTTACTCCAAAGTACTCTGGATGTGTTGTAGTATGGTCAGAATGTGTTATTATAGCAGTTAGTTCTGGGTTCGGACTGCTGCAAACTTTCTAAAAGTCATTTGACTTGAGGGCGTGGAAAAGGAAGAAATTCAAATATATGGTTACTTTAGCAACTATGGTTTTCCCCATTTGTTTTATGCTGTGGATGCTGTATGGATCACCGCCCAAAGTATCCCAGTACTTGCTTTTTGTCCCCCATGTGCATACTGAATGGAGGAGTGATGGAGCAGGCTCTGGGGAACTCTGCACAAAGGTCCTGTTTTGTCAGGGGAGCCTACAGAGTCACCGCAGCAATTGCAGTACTAATCCAGCTCCTCAGCCAGGCAGTGTGCTCTTCTTAACTTCATAAAACAAAGGAGAATAGTAATATCAGACATGTGCAGGTATTTCTTAATGAGTAATAAGAAAATAAAAAACTTCTAGCCCCTGGGTGTTGCCAGGAAGAAGGAAAATCAGCACTGTATTTGCACAGGCAGAGGCAAAGAGCCACGTGGCCAGGTGAGGATGTGAAGGCTTTCCATTCTCTCTGCAGCCTTTCTCCATAGTCTGAAACAAAAGCATACAGTAGCAGTAGGAACAGGCATTGGTAAGAGTACAGATTCCAGAATACTACATTTTGATTAAGGACCAAACAATTATATGTTAAAAAACAACTTCTGCCTTACAGAAAGAAATCAGTATTTTAAATCGACCAACAGGAGCCCTGGTAATTCCATTAAACTTTCTCCTAGCAGCAAAGAGCCAGAATCTGACAAGGCCAGAGCTTTCTCAGTACCTCTAGGAGCATACTGAACATGACTTTGTCATGACCATGACAAATTTAGTCCTAATCCCATTAACCTTCTCCACAATCTGGACTGATGGCTGGATGACAAGTAGTCACAGTCATTAGGCTGACCCTGAATAGAGGACTTTGATCAACACTTACATGCGTTATAGTGAGAGTAATGAAAGGTTTGTCCGCACCGTGTTCTCAGTTGGAACCCCAAACACTTGTTTTCAGGATTCCACTTCCCCCTTTCTGAACGTCTGCTTTCAAGAAGTCCCTTCAGAAGAGCCCAGGAAATAGGAGCAACAAGTAGTTATGAACCAATTTTCCTGATGGTGAATGCGCATATCAGTTTTGGCACTGCAGATGCTATATCTTTTCTCTGTCAGTTGCTACAAAAGAGAAATTTGTCTTTACCTTAGGCTTAGCAAAGTTCCTTTGACATGCAATTTCCAAATTTCATTGAGAACAACACCTTGGATCTGGGCTCGGGATGGAAAAATGAAGATTTGGAGTTGTTTTCACAGTTCTGGTGGAATAGTCTTTCACTTCATTGCAGTAGCTTGTCCCGTCAAGGTCAAGAAAGCTTAGTGCTTGCTGGTTGTTAGCATATCAACTTGCAGCAGAGCTGAAAGGTAATCTTACAGCTCGATGAGGATTTTATAAGATATTTACAGTATTTTAAGGCAGTTATCAGGAAGAAGTATGTGTTTAAAAAAGAAAGGCGTTAAGGGACAAAAATTGGAAAAGGTAAAAACAACCGTGCTCCTTAAATAAATGCTTTTTTATTTTCTCTAACTAGTTGTCTTTATCAAATGCAGTATGAGATTGTTTTGGAGAGGGGAGGTAGGAATGCTTGGAGACAACACTGTAAGGTGACATGAAGTTTAAGGCCCCAACATTCAGAATTTTCTTCCATTTTTCACGATTCGTTTCAGCTTCTGTTTTGTGTAAACTTCTCTTCAGTCTTGCAGGCATCCATTTGAAGAGCTAATTTCATTCCTAAACATGGCAAAAGAGCAACTGGGATTGTATCGGTTGGCAGATCTTGCATTAATAAGGACATTTTCTGCTGCAGAATGTTACTGGTACAGTCAGATACCCGAGAAGCTGCATCCAACCACAGGTTCCACTGTACACCTGGAAAAAAATAAAGCAATTACCCAGCAAGAGCTTTACAGGTTGTGCACCAGTTCTTCCTTTCTGAAGTTACTAAGTATGCTAACCAAAGAACAAAGAGCAAATCCTGGATCTGCTGTGGATATGGATGAATATGTTGTCTCCTAAGATGAATTAGGCTGGTAGTCTAAAAAGATCCCAGCAGACTATTGGAAATTAAAGTCAATACAAAAAGAATGGATAGTTACAGTATGCTCACTGCTGCCTTTCTCCTGTAAACTTTCCAGCCTGACTAAACTGTATATTTATACCAAGCTTACCTTCTATTTAACTTTTTTATTTTATTAAGTCAGAGCAAGATTTACCGTAACACTTTTATTGCTAGCATGATATGCAATGTTTATATAAAACAATTATATTATTGGCAGTGATATATAATCAGCAGTTGTAATATAGCATAACATTTATGGTACTATCAATGATATAGAATCATTATTATATAAATCGGAACACCTCAGAAGAAAAGAACAGAACTTTATTTTTGCAAGGTGAAGGCTAGAAAAGGCAAATGTTTGATTTTTATGCTGAGTTAATTTGAAAGCCTCCAGTTACGGGTGAGGCTTTGTGATCACTAATAATCTCTTTGATTACTTAGCCTTTTTGTTATTGTTGTCCTCCTCCATGTTATTTTTTCAAGTTTGTCAAACATGCTTCTGACTTTTATTTGAAAACTGTTTAAAATCCTCTTAACTTTTTAAAGATGATCCTTTATTTTCTGCTTCTTACTTCAGCTACTTGCTGGAAGAGCATAAACAATATGGAGTTAGATTCTCCACTACACAGACCTCCTACATTAGATTTCCCCTTACTTTTAAGGGTTTTTAACTGAGTTTGTTAAAATGCTAGAGAAAGCTACGGCCTTCTGCAGAGACACACATACACCCACCCCCCCCACAAGTCCAAAAAGGTTGCTTTGTCACTAAACCAAAGGTGGAATATTTTGGAAGAAGAACTTGAAAGCCTTAGTCATCATCTCATACCCATTAGAGATCTAAAGAATTGCTTGATGTGTTTTCAATAGGCAGGGACTGAGAAGTAAAAGCTGATATTCTAGCAGATTAGTCAAGAATGCACCAAGAATACAGAACAAAACAGGTTTGTTACTCCCAGCTAAAATCTCAGGCATGATACTTTGAGCAAAGGGAAAGACTAGTCTACAGCAATCTGTTCCAGCTAAAGACATGTGGGATCTTGACAGCCAATATTGCAATTGCTCCAAATGTTACCCTGGTAATTACAAATGCCTTTCAAAAGATGCCTACTCTCTCTATGGATCAGCTGGGGGAATAGGATCTCTTTCTCGAGGTTCCCTTTTCAAACAGTTCAGGCAAATCCCAGGCTCCAAACTGCAATTGTATATATTTCGAAGCTTTTTCTGGCCTCCTGTCCTAGTACTTATTTTGGTCTCTTTTTAGCTGCCTATTTTCTAGCTTTACAGTTAACTATGAGCTGCGGCAAACAAACCACAATAACATCTCTCTTGCTTGTTAGTCATGTCCATCCTGCACAGACAAAAGGAATAGCCACGTCACTTCCTCATTTGGTATAATGAGGTTTTTCTGTCAGCGTATTCACCACCAGACACCCCTCTGGCTGGTACAGCTGCAATCTGTGCAGGCTGGCACGCGAGGGCTTTGTCATAAAGATCTCTGGTGTGTGGGTCTTGCTTCCAAAAAAATGACGTATAGGGTCTTTGTTTTTTTTGTTTTTTTGG